>VMKM01002198.1:0-84047 GCA_008360985.2 Macquaria ambigua | reverse complement strand
CTTGTTTGTGTATTTGTGCATGCATGTGGGTTGGCGGGAGGGGTGTGTGTGTGTGTGTGCGTGCGTGTGTGTGTGTGTGTGTGTGTGTGTTTTAGTTGGAGTGAAGAAGGGAGAGAAATGTGCAGGGAGAGAAGAATGAGAGAATCGATCGAGAGAGAGGGTGAGACAGGAAAGGAGACTGAGGGGTCAGCTCACTGAAGAAGTGGAGGTGAGACAGATTCGGTTGGCAAGAAAGTTCCCAGAAACTCGCTGAACCAGAACTGAATACACAGACACACACTCAGACGACCCAAAATAATCCAGCAAAATATAAACTCTGAGGAAAACGGTGTTTTTCTGGGAAAAGCCGGTGACCTGTTGGGATCAAGTGTAGCTCAGGACTGCTGGCTAAGCCTGTCTGTGTGAGCATGTATGTGTAAGCATGAACAACTGTTGAAGCTTTGTTTTACAATTGACTCTAATGTTATTTTCCTATGGGCTTTTGAGGAGGCCTGGGCAATAATTCAATATTATCGCTCATTGCCTTTCACTAGAATTGTATCATGAGTATGTGACCATATCATATTATGCTTTTACAAAATTCTGTGACTGATTCCAAGCAAATTGTAATTGAAAACAAACAAAACTGAAGTTTTCGTTTTACACGTGTGGCGAGTTTGATTGACAGTTCATTGCCTTGGACACCAGTTTGATTTGACAAAATAATCGTAGTTCGAAAATTCTACTTACTAGCCTTTTCTGGAGCTTTCAGCTGCCATCTCGTGGTCTCAGTCAGCGGATGGAGTTTGCTCAGGTGTCTTGGAGATGGCTCAGTTGTCACCACGTTACCTGAGTATGTGAGGGAGTTGTGGTTGAAAGCTTTCACACTCAACCAGCTTGATAATTTTATATGTGATTTTACATACATTTGCCATATTGTGGTTCAATATAGGCAACGTATTCTTATCATTCTTAATGTAATGATTCTTATATAATTACATTGATTTCAGCCACATTGACAAGCCAATACACAGATCTAAAACTAAGCTAATTTTGCCATGTAAAGATGCAATATATATTCGTGAAAACGCAGCAGTGTGTTGTGACGTAATGAGTGTGTGTTGTTGAGGGATGTTGGTTGCCACAGAGGATGTTATCAATGTATTATCATGACAGTTGGGCCATTGTGTGGTAATGTGATAAATAAAGTGTTGTGATGTGTAAAATACCACAATTCAGTGCAGTTGTGTGGAGGAAACCTTTCAGTTGATTGGGGAAGTTGTTGTGACATCCACAGTAACTCAAGTAACGCAGCAATTGATTCTAAAATGAAGTAAATTTTGAAGTAAATTATTATTTGTGTTGTCAGCAGCAACAGCACTGTGACATGTTTCAAAGCAGATCTTTTCTCACGCTTGATTGTGTATTTAAAATGCTTAAGCTTTCTCGTGATTTCTTGGTAATTATCATGTTTGATTTTTTGGATTATGTTTTTGTGAAGCCAAGATTTGTGTGGTTGGTGCAAAAGGAAAGCTTCTCAAGAGGAAAAAAAAAAAGTCTGTACATATGTGAGCACAAATGCAGTCGCACACTCATAAACACACACACACACACACACACACACACACACAGACGTGCATGCAAAGTATCACGAGTCCAGATGGGAGTGGAGTGGATCAATACAAAGACAGTGGGTCTGGTTGATATCTCTGCTGAATGAGTATCTCTCCCTCTCGCTGTTCTCTCTCTGTCTGTCTTTTTTTTTCTCTTTTGCTCCCTTTTCCTATTTTTCCTCCCTCTGTCTGTTTTCTGCTGCTTCACTTTTTTCTCTCTCATCCCTCTTTTCTCCTCCTTTCGTCTTCTCCTCTGGTTTTAAAAAAAATATATATTTTTTTCTCTCTTGTCTGCATGCAAACACACACACACACACACACACACACACACACACACACACACACAGACAGTAATGAACACCTCAAAATCCAAAGCACGATCTTCCAATGGCCTAGTTTTTTTTAAGAGCCTCCAATGTCATGCGAGTAAAAAATAGACTGACGGAAAACAATATTGAGATCTGTGGTAACAGAACTAGCCCAGAATCGGCGGAGGCAGGATCAGTTTGGCTCTTCTGAGCGAGGCGGTTTTGGCTTGGATTTAGTCTGAAGAAGATAATCTCGCTTGGCCATTCTGGGCTCACACAGGTGGCTGCGTTCGAGCTCCCTGGGTGGGGTAAAGGTGCACTCTTTAAGTGGTGATCCAGGGGTCAGAGGAGCATTCAACTATAAACACTAACTAGATCGCAGAATCTTAGTATGGTCAGTGTGGTCATTATTCAGAGGTTACAGGTTTATATAGCCATCGTATCAAGCTGGATTCAGTGTGTTGATTTGCCTCAAAAATGTTCAGAAACTTCAACAGTGCTGAAACTGTTAATTTGTGAAAAGGTGATAGTGTGTGGCACTTTTTTGTACTTTTTTGTCCTTTTCATATGGAAGTGGTGGTAGTAGTTTCAACTATGAACCATAACATACTGGCAAAGTCAATTTGACCAGTGGGGTTTGTTTTACTTTAAGTCATAAAAAATAACGCACATCCCACACTAAATTCAAGAAATGTTTTAATTTAAAGAAACAGGCCTCTGTTGTTGAGATTTATGTGTAGGGCTTCGTTTTGAACCGAATGCCGGTATTAAATGTCTGCTGACTTTTGTGTCCTTCTTTACTTATTCTTTGATCACAACTCTACCAGTTTTAGACTGCAGTTCATTTAGGCAACGTTCTTGTATGGCTGCTTGTGTTTGGACAACATTTCAACATTTGAGAAATTTGGTTTCTTTTCTTAAATGTAAAGAAGTGTTTTGTAGAAAGACATGTTTATATTGCTCTATTTAAGGATTTAAAAAAATGTATTCAGTTAAAAGTACTCAGTTATCTTATCAGCACTGGTACAGTATCAGCTATATTTTTATGAAAGTGCCTGTTTTATTTCATTTTTGTTGATACAGTTTGTGTGAGGTCGTTTTTTTTTCTTTTGGGCTGTGTGGTGTCCTGGTTCAGGCTGCGTACACAGTTGCGTCATGTTTAAAAAGTGAAATAATTGCTTAATGTTTTTATTTATTTTTTTTCTTTGGGTTAAGGGTTAAGAATGCATTGGAAAGATTTTTTCCGTGGTGGTCCACAGGGGACAGTATTCACATTGGCATACAAATGTTTGACAGCTCAGTAAAATACACGTGAATAGGTTGAAATGCATGAGAGGTTACTCCTAATTACTGGGGGTGTGTCTAGCTGCTAAATCAAACATTCTCAGACATTTTATGAACATTCAAGTTTACTTTCGCCCTGAGCTGTCTTTAATGTCTGAACCTGGTGTGTGGTGAGGATATGTGGCAAAATCTCTAAAAAGAGTATGTTCAAGAATCTCTTTGCAGGGAGTTTTATTGAGCTTGGACTGAACTAATTTTCTCCTGGTCAGTCAGATCGTCTAGATCTAAAACCATGCACCAGATTTTACTCTTGTTCCAATCATACACAGTAAATATGAAATAGTCAATGTCTAGTTGCTGTGTCTTTTTTTTTTTTGGTATTTCATTTACTTATATGGGAGGGCTAAACACAGTTTGTATTGATCTATTAGGTGGCCATCAGCTTAATGATCACTCTCTGACCTGAAGTTTGGCCAGTAGGCCGATTGATTAAATGATAATTGCATGTGTGTTTATGTGTGTGTGTGTGTGTGTGTGTGTGTGTGTTCTCTGCAGGCGCGGCTGTGGAAGGAAAAGGAAAGGGACACCCGTGAAAGTCTTTGTTACACACACTGAGGAGGAGAGCGTGCCTGAACACAGCTTCAGCCCAGGTGTGTGTTTGTGTGTCTTTATATCTGCACGCCATATTCTCCCTGCCATCAACTGTGTGTGTGTGTGTGTGTGTGTGTGTGTGTACATATACGTGTTTGTGTGTGGTGTGTACATGTGCATCTGTCTGTGTATCTGTGTGATTGGTATGGGGGTAGAGCGTGTGCAAGTGAGTGTGACCTACTTTTGTGCATGTGTGTGTGTGTGCTTGCCTACGTATGTGCTGCGATGTGCACCTGTGTATGTGCTCCAGGAGATGGGGTGATGACCTTTGTGTGCGTGTGTGTGTGAGTGTGTGTGTCCTTGCATACTTGTATATAATCCTTTTATACTGACTGTTGCTGTGCTCTCAGGTGATCGCAAGGAAGCAGCAGAGAATAAACGGCCCACACTGGACGGGCCTTTCTACAACACAGAGCCTGCTCTTCACAACTGGTGAGTGTATATTTGTGTATATTTATAATATATATTTTTTTGCTGTTTGCATGTTATGTTAAACCTTTTGTACAGATATCTGTGGGTATGCAGAATAATAGATGTTTAAACAGTTCCTGGAGGCCTGGCTAAAGGCGACTTCATACGCTCAGCTTTTAGATTTAAAAAAAGAATGAATGGTTGCTGATCTTAACTCAGCACTCGAGGACAGCTTTGTCTGAGAGCAGCACTTGTGAATCCCGGTCCTCAGGACTCGCCAACCTTGTTTTCTTCAGAAGAATGCAGCAGACTAGACAGTAGGATAGAAAATCAGCAGCACACTGAGGACTAGGATTGAGATTCACTGCCTGGAAGCACTGGCATGAGCTTGTATGTGTGGATTCTTACTGTTTGCTTTACACTCATTCAGCTGCACTGAATCCCCACAGCAAAGAAATGAACCCTACAGCTAGAAGAATGTAAATACAATGAGAAAACATCATAATTACAATTCTGTTACTTCTGTTCATATACCTTGATTGTAAAATCCCTATTACAGCAATTTGTGACACACACGGCCAAATCATGGAATAAATGCAAGAGCAAAGCTGGATCTTAGAACCAGTATCAACCTTTAACTCTACATCTGACATATGACAAGTATGACAAAACAGAAAAATATGGAGGCAACTAATGATTATTTTCATAATTTGACAATTATTTCTAATAACTGATCACTTGTTTAGTCGATAAAATTATAAACATTTCCCAGAACCCAAGTTGAGGTCCTCAAATTGCATTTTTCCCCCCAAATATTTTCAATTTATAATGAAATAAGACAGAAAAGCAGCAAACACAAGCTGGCCTTTTTGCTTGATACTGAAATGAATGAAAACATATTTTTGATTGACACAAAATGAATCAACTCATTGTTTAGATAATAAATAATGCCTATCAGATACACAACATGTCTTTCAAGTCCAAGAGAACAGCACTGGGACAGAACAGAAATAGACCAACAGCACATGTTGTCTGATGAAGGCAGTGAATTTAACTTTCAATCTCCCACCCCTTCACCTCCCAGCGGTCCATCAGAGCAGGCTCATGGCAAAGTCTCCTCTGGATCCAAGACCAGCTCCTGCTCGGCCTCTACGCCAGCTCCAGCTCCTGCTGCTTCCTCGGCCCCAACTCCAACACCAGTCCCTGCTCCTGCCCCGGCCCCTGCGACTTCAGCTCAGTCCCCGTCTCTGACCCCTGCGTCCACAGCACCGGCTGCACCGACAGCCTCTGCTCCGGCCCCAACAGCCAGCTCCTTCCCTCCATCCCCTAACTGCCGCATCCGAGAGGTCCACTGTGGCAGCCAGGTGCGGTTGGTTGTTATCGCCATCCGAGACATCACCAAGGGGGAGGAGATCACTGTGGACTACAGCCTGACAGAGTGGGGAGAGAACCTGGTCAGTGCCTTGAACGACAGATCCATACACACATCTGTTTCTGGTATTACACTTGAGACCACCTCTGAGGACATTCATTCCTTTTATGACCTGCTATTTGGTGATGTGTCTTGCATTTTGTTGTTCTTGCTGATAAATCGTCAAACATAGAGTGTAGATAAGTTGGAGAAAATATTGTCAGCAATCCAAAACATTAACAAGAAACGTCAAAACTTGGTGTCCAAATTAAACAGTAACTGTTTCATACTGGACTCATCATTTTACACTGATGTTAAACAGTCACTCAGGAAAAAATTAGTTGTAAAAAAAGGAAAATACATCCATCTCTCCACCAGCAGTAGCCTCAATAGACCAGAACACAATGCAGCTACAGGACATTGTGGTTTGATTGAGCAGAGCTACTCATGCTGGCTCTCGCTTTACAGTCTAATTTTCTAGTTTAATTTGCCTAACCTTAATTCTTAACCTAAAACCCAATTTTAATCTAAACTCAATTTCCAATCCAAAACCAGTCACTTTATCTCAAATTATCTCATGTGTCAATTTTCTTCACCTGTCTGTCCCTGGTTACTTGGTTCTCATAAGTATAGAAGTACATTCAACACACTGCGCATGAGATATGATGACTTCAGATAGGCAACCATATGTGTATTCACACACTGTTGATCAGCCTTTCACACTCACTGTCTGTCACACACACACACTACCCACTATGCGCACGCGCGCACACACACACACACACACACATTCACACTACCCACTGCGCACACATTCATGCTACACACTCAAAGAAGCTAAGCAAGGCATGGGGTTACCATGGTGATGGCTGAGCTCCAGTTCTCCCTCTACCTATAGTGCTTTAGCAACAGTAACCATGGTTATTACATGACATCTGTTCCTTTAATGGATCTCATTAGATTGGATCAATTTACTCAACAAAATGATGAGACCAGAATCTGTTTCAGGAAATCAAATTGACAAAATTGGGAAATTGACATCAGAAGTTTAAGTGGAACCACGGTTCCTTCAAAGCCATATTTTAATATCTCAAATTTGGCTGAGATAAAATCTTAAACAGATCTTTTTAGGTTTCTATTATTAGCTGATTGATTTGTTCTGTTTTTAGTATTCCAGCCTGAATGATAACTTCCATGTGTATTGCTCATGAGAAGTTGACAGTGTTTGAAAGCATATCTCTTTTCACTTCTTTTTTTTGGCTTGTTAGTGGGAGATTTGGCGTTGTAATCATCCTCTGTGCTTATGGCCAACTGTGGAGGGGTGTCCTCCCGCTCTCTGAGTGACAGCTGAGGCTGATTGTGATGGCAAACATTAATGAGCAGTGTGCTGGCTGTTTTAATGTGACTGCTCTGTGTCCCACAGGGTTTCCGTGGTACTGTGTCTCCAGCGCAACACGAGTGTAACTCTGACACAGAGAACAACAACAGTATCAAAAAGGTACGAGAAAAAAACCACTGTACAAAACATGAATTTTATTATTTTAAGTGACAACTAGACAAAACACACCACTTTACAAATTTAAGGTAACCTGCCTCACACCCAGTGCTTTCCTAATTTACTTCCCTTAAAAATGAACTAGTTACTTTATGAAGTGAGGTTTAATAAAGTTTTCTTGAATTACATATCAAAACAAATATAAATATCACTTAATTTCTGGGTAATTCTTAACTGCTTAGCATCCAGTTTCCTTGTATTTCCCCTTTAAGTGGCTTACAGCTTGGAAAAGATTATCTTATTCTGCTTTGTCTGACAGTATAACATAGTTATTCCTTATCAGCTTATTCCAGCTCTCCATTAAAGCTATATGATGTTTACACTGAGTGAAATATTCTCAGAACTCTCAATGCACACTACTCTGGTTTGAATATTTAATTCATTGTCTATTTGTCTGGTCCACAACTTTACATAGCATCAGCCCTAGCTGGCAGCTGTTTTCAGTGAAAAAGCTCTAAAAACCCACAGTACACTACCAGCTCAGCACCAAACAGCAGACAGACACAGTTAGCGACTGAACATAGCAGAGCATTTAGTTAAAGAGAGCCATGCATTTTTGTCAGGAGTTGGTAGAGGCCAAAAACAGAGCTAAAAGAGAGTGGCTATTGGACTTACATTCAACAGGTGGCCAGAAACATGACTAATATGATGTCGTTGTTGTTGTTTCTGCTGCTCCCAAGTGGCCAAAAAAATAACTTATTGCAGGTTTAAGACACAATTTCCCCAAAATTCAATGAGACAGATTTTTTTCTTTGGAAACTTTGTGATCTTCACTAGAATTTAAATGAAACTTCTGTGGATTTGTTAAGCTGCACAGCAGAGTTTGTACTGACTGTCCTACTGCAAAAACAGTTGTATTAAAGACGTTAATAAGATAAATTTATTTTCCTAAGAAAAATCAAAAAACCAACATTGACAGAACCTTCACTGTATGAGAGACTTCTATTTTGAATACATACAGTAAATACATGTGCTACTTAATTCTGCTCTACGGTGTGTTTCTCACAAGTGTTGTTGCCTAACATCTATTCAGTGAAAAACAGCACCGGCTCTGTACAATACAAACAGAATATCAGTGAGCAAATGTTGATGCAGTTGTGATGCACTGCTGTGCCTGCAGGATGCCACCTGTCTGGATGTGGGTGGACAACACTGATGTTGGACTCAACATAATCATTATCATCAAGTCCTTCCTCCCCCTCCTGTGGGATAACTGTTTTATTATGTGTAGTAATGACACAAGTTGTCATCAAGTTTAACTCCCTTAAAGTAAAACAGCACAGTAACATAACCTGCTTATGCTTAGTGTCATTGTGCAGTTTGTTGTCTCTCCGCCTCCTGTCACACACTAAATGGTCTGATTGGGAAACATTGCAGCAATTACTTATCAGTTGTGTGCAAACAATTCACTGCTGATTCTCTTGCCAGTGATGCTCACCGTTTGCTTATTGCTTTAAAATGTAACGACTCTCCTGACTGTGCAGATCTGATTAGACTGGTGAAAGTTTAACACATCTGTGCAGTAATGTGGGCAACGACGATGTAGCCAACCTGTGACATGGCGGTGACATCTTTAGGGAAAAGTGCTGACTTGGTGGGTAGTTAGTTTAAAGATCTCAGCGGTTTACAGTGGTTAAGCAGTGCCAGTGACCACTGTTGTTTAGGAAAGGCCCCTCTGAGATATTAAGCCATAAGGTCTTATAATACTTATTTACTTTCTTGTTATACATTTTGCTAAAATAAACTTAGAATACAGGAAAACAAAGTAAGAAAATGCAGGTTTGAAAAAGTTACAAAAAAGGAAATATATACATTGAAAAAGTGATCTATTAGGTTACTACTACAACAAAAGAAATCATTTGAATGCGTCACAACTTCATCAAATCTCAAACCTACTCACATTTTTTCAACATTGTATTAATACTGCAAAAAAATGTCTCTGGAGAGCAGGTGACATGTTCTTTTTTTCCCACTCTGTCACTGTCGCTCACTTCCAGGAGGATGAGCCTCTCTCTCTGACAGCCCAGCAGCAGCAGCGGCAACAACAACAGCAGCAGCAGCAGCAGGAGTACGTCACCCCCTCTTGGTCCCTCTCCCCCTCCTCCTCCCCCATCTCCCACTCTGACGCCAGTGACTCAGACGCTGGAGATGAGGACAACGCCAGCCCCCGCGGGCGCGCACTACGCCGCCGCAAAAAACGACGCGGCACTCCTTCAAAGAAAAAGACCCCCCATCGGACCCAACCTGGGCGGCCACCACTGGTCTCCCCCGCCAGCATTCCTCATCACAACCGTCCGCTTCCTTTATCCCACCCTCCAGCACAGTCCTCTCCTCCCTGCTCGTCTTCTTCCTCCTCCTCTTCAGCTAAGCCTGTGTTCAAAGCTCCCGCTCCGCTGGGCTCCAACACCACAAGCAACGTCAACATAAATGTCCCCAGAGGAGGAGTGTCCATAGACTCCATGCGCCAAACCTGCGAGTACTGTGGACGCCACTTCCGCTCCCTGGGCCGGCACTTAGATAAACACCATGCCCACCAACCAGAAGTGTGCTCTGCCCTGGTGGAGCGCTACACACAGATGCCCCGCCTGCATGCACAGAACACAAACCCTACCACAGCTCACACACACACTCAGCAGCAATCAAAGTCGCCACAAGCCGCGGGACAGAACCGCAGTTCAGAACTTCCACAGAGTGGCGTCCAGGACCTCTCCATGTCTCCGCCCACTCTCACAGCAGCCAACCAATCCCCTGCCTCCTCTGGAAGAAACTCCACCCCACCTGTGCTGACTCCTCCACGAGGACAGAGTGCAGTGCCGGTGTCTGTCTTAAAGAGAAGCCCGCCCCCCGTGGCTGTGACGCAGTCCAAGAAGGGAGCGATGAGGAGGCTGAAGAAGGAAAGACGGGACGAGGAGGAAGAGGATGAGGAGGACGAAGATGAAGAAGATGTGGAGGTCGTGGAGGTAAAGAGGCCCAAAGAAGAGGAGGATGTTGAGGTGGTTTGCCCTCAGTCCTTCAGCAGCAAGCTGGCCAAAGAGATGGAGCCACCAAAAGAAGAGGAAGATGAGGAGGAGGAAGAGGAGGAGGAGAATGGAGTGATGGAGGTGGAAGATGAAAGTGGGACGGAGGATAAGGAAAAGGACTTGCTGAGGTAACTTGAGGTCTTTGCCTGCTTTGTGAGCAAATATGAGAGTAGGGCTTTTCATTATTGATTAATCAATTAATCATTTTGTCTATAAAAATAGTAACAAATGCCAGTTACAATTTCCCACTGTCCAAGTTGATGTCATCAGATGTCTTGTTTTTTCCAACCAACAGTCCAAAACCCAAAGATATTCAGTTTACTATCCTGCATGACAAAGAAAAGGATCAAATTCTCACATTTGAAAAGCTGGTATCAGGGAAATTATAATGGGCATTTTTCTCTATTGTGTGACATTTTATAGACAAAACTATTCATCGAGATAATAATCGGCAGATTAATTGATAATGAAAAGAATTGTTAGTTGCAGCCCCAAAACAAAGAAAAACTTGTGCAACTATGTGCCCAAATCATTTGAAAAATCACCCCTAATACCTTCCGGGCTCTGTAGTAACATGATACAGAGGTACAGTACATGGTACACTAGATTGTAGGATACTGTAACAAACTACCATTAAGTTGTTGTAACGTAATTTAAACTAATACTATTAAAATGAACTAATTGCTCACTGTCTCTCTTTTTTCAGTAGTTCGGGGCGTCACCACTTGCTCCCACTCCTCTCGTCCTTGTCCTCTCTGGTGCTGTACCTTCGTCGCCTGCAGCACTCGGCCTTCTTGTCCCTGTCTCGGCAGCTCCAGTCAGCCGAGGCCTGGCGCCTTCTTTGCCATTCCAGCCTGGCTCTCCTCATCCTGTACAACCGACGGCGTGAGTGTGAGGTCTCCAAGTTGTCCATCGCTGAATATCGTGCTCGCGTCACTCCCCAGTGCCCCGTTCCTGTCCCCCCTGGTGCCCCTCCAGCTCTTACCCCACTGGAGGCCTCCCTGTCCCCCTTTGAGCGCCTGGTGCTTCCTCACCTCCCGAGAGTTGGGGTCCAGGGTAAACGTGGACGAGTCCAGCCCCTCATTCTCCCCCCTCATTGCGAGCCTTGCCTGGAGCTCCTCCTGCAGACACGGCAGGATGTGGGAGTTGACCCCGCAAACCCGTATGTCTTCGCCAGGCCCTACCACTCCCCTGCCACACCACTGCGAGGTACTGACCTCCTCCGCAGCTTGGCCCGCTCAAGCGGCACCCGCAATCCCCGTGCCCTGACCCAGACCAGGGTACGCCGGCAGGTAGCTATACTGACCCAGCTGCTGCTACTGGGAGAAGGAGAGGAGCCTGGGCAGCCTGGAGGCAGTGCTGTGGAGAGGCTGGAGCACTTCCTGGAGAGGGAGTACCATGTGACACAGAACTGTGCCGGAATTGGCCAAGACCCAGGCCTGATGGGCAGAGTGGGCCGAGTCGTGCTTTGCGGAGAGAGAGATGGAGTGCTGTTCAGAGGAATGAGCCTGAACCACATCTGCCTGGAACTGGACGGTGAGATGCATGGATGGCTGAATGAATGAGTGGGACTGGTGTCTTTTTCTGTTGTCCAAGATGAGCTGTATCATCCCTCCCTTTATGGTGTCAAACTTCCCCTGACTGGAAAAGGTTTATGACCCTTCTTCCAGTTTTTGTGGATGTTTATGTGTGAATAGGAGAACATGGAGAGTAACGACAGATTAGACTAATGAAGTTCTGCTCTTTCTTTCCTCTCCTTTCTTGCCTCCTCTTGTCCTGCAACCTTTCCATTTCTTCCCTCTTTGCAGTTATGTCAGGAAACTCTGCAGACTCGTACTCAGAGGGAGAGTCTGAAGGGGAGCAGGTGAAGGAGAAGCCCGAGGTGCCCGCCCCTGCTCCTGCTCCGAACCCTACACCTACCCTGCTGTATGTCAGGAAGGGCAAGAACAACGGGCGGGTGGGACGACCCAAGAAGCTCAAGAACACGCAGCCACCCCCTCCACCTCCTCCACCCCCACCTCCACCCACAAACCGCAGGAGAGGCTCAGGTCAGCCCAAATCAGGTTTGTTTGGGTTTCAAGTATAAGTGTAATTGCGCAATTTAACAAAATGGAGGAAGATTAATATATATAAAGAAAATTGTGTAGGTGAGAAAAATCATAAATAAAACAAAGGTCAAAATAAAAAACAAAAAAGCAAAATAAAAACAAAAAAGAAACAAAAAACTAAATAACAGCAATACTAAAATAATAATAATAAAGGGAACAAAAACACAGTTTTAATGTGGAAAAAAGTGAAAAAAAGAAAGGAGAAATGTAAGAATAGAGTGTGTGTGTGTGTGTGCGTGTGCATCCAGGGAGAGAGGTGAAACAACATGGGCAGTTCAAGCTGTGACAGGCTCCAAGTCAGTATTTGAAGGTGAAGCATAAAGTGTACTAGTACATGTTTATCCCAGCAGGCAAGTTCATTGGTCAAATTGCAAGAAATGCACACTGCTGAGAACACATACAACAGAAACAATAGTGCGTACAAGTTCAGAATTCCCCATTTGAAGTGACAAAAGACCTTGATTAATGGCATTTCTACTTGCTGCAGCCAAAGTTCTCCCTGTTCCATCATCTAGTTGAAAAACATCCAAGAAGTTTGATATTTTGGAAGATAAGGTAAATTATTTTTGATATAGTCATTTCAGTTTAGTCATTAATTGTAAATCTGATGTAGGGCCACAACTGATGATTCGTTTCATTACTGATTAATCTGACAATTATTTTTTGATTGATAATTAATAATTAATAAATTAGTCTGTAAATTATCAGACAGTACTGAAAAATGCTCGTCACAATTTTCTCGATAGTTCAAGGTGACTTCAAATGTCTTTTTTGTCCAACTAGCAGTACAAAACCCAAAGACATTCAATTTACTATCCTTGAAAAATACCAGCAAATATTCACAATTTAGAAGCTGGAACCAGTGATTTTATTCTGGCATTTTTACTTAAAAAATTACTAAAATGATGAATCAATTATCATTTCTGTTTTCTGTCAATTGACTAATCGATGACTAATCGTTTCAGCTCAAATCTGATTAATTTAAAAAGTAAAGGATGTACACATGGGTAAAGTGAGGAATGCTAGTGACTTTATAGTCGATTGAAAATGACCTAGATCTGATTGTAAGTGGCCTAGATTCATCAGACTCTTCATCAATCAGTATAGTGTGTTGTAACAGTGTCATTTAAATGTCAACATTAGAATACATTCTTGATATTATAGACAAGTAGTGCTTTCAGACTTGACCAAGTCAAAACCATGAATCATATATGGAACATTTTCTGCCTGGAATTTACAAATTTGTTTTTTTTAAACATTTGAGTACACAATATGCCTGACGTTGAACAGTGATTGTCATGGGTTTAAACTCATGACAACACTGTTGTTAGGCAACTAGCAACACAAATGGTCACCATAAGATTCCTCCTTGTCTCAAAATTGTCCGATGGGGGGTCTTTTTCTGTTATAATATCATGCAAAGGAACAAGAAAGCAGAAGGCAACACATGCCCTGGTTTCATTTTTTTCAAAAATGTCAGCATACACCAAAACCAGTGAATGTGGAGTTAATAGCTCACATTTATACAGTGAGTAAAAAAAAACAACCCTACTTGAAGGCTGTTTTACAACACAGAGGTTTGTTCATGTGCACTCTCGCTGTGTTCAGAGTGTAAAGCTGCAAGTTTTTGAATGAGAGCAGGAAAATAACTGAAATGTTTTATGATCCCCAAGAACTGTGACTTTTGATGTCTCAGTCTTTGTGATTGCACAAGAGTTTTTAGAGCGTGAGTGGTGGTGGTGGTAGGGGTGGGGGGCTGTTGGAGGTTTCACTACCCTCATGCCAAATGAGAGAAGCTGTTAAATCACATGTAATCTCTAACTCTATTCATCTCTCCTCCCTTGTAGGAAAGCGAGGCGTCCTGAAGCGTCCCTGGTCGGAGGCGGAGCGCGCGGCAGTCGAGGAACACCTGACCCAAAACATCACCGAGCTGCGGGTCCCCGCAAAGGCCGACTGCGAGCGCTGCCTGCAGCAGTGCCCCCTGCTGGTCAGCAACCACCGCGACTGGCGAGCCATCAAGTTCTACTGCCACAACCGCATTCAGCTGCTGAAGAAAAACCAGCGGCGAGAAAGTGAGCCGCAGCCCCTCACTGTCTGCTGAGAGGGGGGAGTGTTCGGGGGAGTGAGGGAAGGAAGGCGCTGGAGCGGGGATGTCTGGGGTGATGCAGCTGATCAGGGCAGATTCTCAAATGGTACCCTGCTGCCCAGGAAATGCACAAATTTTGAGAGGACGGTCCTAAATTTCACTCTACTCTTCTGGTAGTGTGGTTTGTTTCAGACATGGCTTCTAATTTGACACGTGATGGCTTTTTTATTTTGAGCCGTACAAGAACAGAAATTTGAATTCACTTTTTTTTCTCGCTGCTCTACTTTAAGGTCTTAAAAAATGACACTAGAGTCTTCATGGTGCTCCTGATTAGAGGGTTACAGTGCAAGTCTTGTCAAAAGCAGTGCACTTGGACAGGTGCCGTTTGAGACATGCCTTGTGGGGACTTCAGAGACCATGGCACTGGCCGCAGCCTGTGTTGTGTTGTATATGAACTTTTTTTTTTCTGTCCTTCCAAATAGATACACTAAACTGAAATGTAAACAAGGGAGGCAATTGAGCCCTACAGTGTTGTTATATAAACGTCGTGAAGTAGCATTAGTGTTTTATGCACTTGGAGACGTTAATAGGACAAATGGCCTGTGCTTGGGCCACACTTTTCTTAATAGTGGTTATATAATTAGAGTAGGCCTAACTACTGCTAACCTAGAAGAAGAATAGCCAGATCTTTCCTCAAACAAGCTAGTTCTTCTTTTCATACAGCTGACTGTGCAGTTCTGACTATGGTTTCATCGTATCTGGACTTCAGTTACATGTAAGGTACTAGGTGATGAATGAGTTACTCTTTTGCAGTTACTATGATGTTTGTTTTTTAAAATGGAACACAGCATTACGATGGAGATCATTTTCCAGAGTGGGAGTTGTTGGTTTCATAAGTAAGACAATTAAATGGCCTCAGAATGTTGTGAAGTTACTTTTGGATACCTAAGATGTTAAGTTGAACCACAAAGTCCAGAAACATGAGAACTGTTCTGAACCCTGTTGCGTTGGACTCAAGATGTCAACAGCTACCATTTCCCCCCCAGAGGAACAGTATGTTCTTGTTTCCTATTGTTTGTTGTTTTTATTTCAGCCTGTTGCACATTTGTTATTCAAAGTAGTAAAAAAGGTGCTATAGGCCAATAAGCTGGATATCACTTTATGTGTGGAGAGGAGAGTTCCCTTGGTTGCGTTAAAAGTTTCTGAAAAAGTGGGCATTTATCAGAGAAGTGATTGTTCTGTGTCGCCACGTTTGTTGCATTGTCTGTGTTGTTGTTTTTTTCCCAACGGCTAGAGCTCCTCCTGTCCTTTCCCAGCCACACTACACAGTTTGCAGCTCGACCAGATTTTTGGTTTCTCTTCAGTGTTGCTGGAAATCTGCGTCCATCGGACTAAAACCTCCATGAAACCTCAAGACAGATACTTGAAGTTATTTAAACCTTTTGCAGAATCTTTATGTTCTTTCTTGCTCTAGCCTTGCCAGTTACATTGTACATAACAAATATATTATCATTATGCTAACTGGTTGTTTGTGCTAGACTATATGTAGCTTTTTCCATTTCTGAGTTATTGCTATCTGTACATAAGCCTGTTTGTAAATACTCCTCAGAGAAACAAAGAAAAAACACAATGTATGACATGCCTTGGTTATTGTGTTATGTTTTTTCTTTTTTATAAGTCTTATAAAAATTGAAAGCTCTATGTTTTGTGCTGTGGTCATTTATTTCAATGTCCTATTTCACCAAAATTGAAATGTTTTGTAATTTATTACTTAAATGTTTAGAATGTATGTTATTTGAAGATTTGTTAGTGATAATGGCCAGAAACCCAGTATTTACAGCTTTGTCTTCAACATGCAATTCACTGTTAAAGACACTAGATGGAGGTGTTAGTTCATAAACCATAAACAGTTCTGAGAAATAGGAAAATAAGATGGTTCTGAGAATTCCTCCACCTCCTCCTACAGCAGCAGATGTTCAGATAGTTTAAGACAGTGCCTTTCTCCCCTGGATATAAAACTGCTAAGTGGAGTGATGTACTGACAGTATGACTCATCTATAGATACCTGAGATAGCAGACACCGAGGTAATTTCATCAGCCTCTGGCCTCCATCCCGGTGACTCAGTTGGCTCCTGATCATACTCCGTGTAACCACAGTTCCTTGTCTTCACATCCAGTCTGGGACTTCTCAAATGAAAGCAAGACCCACCATGAAGCCGTAATCTGCAGCAACAGCAGCAACAAAAAACTTGATGTTGTAGTTACTTCTTATTCCGAGAGGACCAACAAAATGTCACAGGTGAGATTAAGTCTAAATAAAACCTTGAAGCATGTCAGTGTGTGGGTGAAAACTATGTTAATGAGTTCACTTTCTCTGCTGTACATTTCATGTAGACCTACACTGATAGCTAACACCTTTGAGAATGCTGAGATGTTCATAATACGTTGTCAAATCATATTGAAAAAACATCAGTGAAACAGAAAGACCTGGGTAAGAGACTGGAAGAGCACTGGAAACACAACATCAGCTGTCTGAACACCAGACCATCGACTGGGAAGGTGTCAAAGTCATCGACCAGGAGTCAGTGGATGGCCGAAGAAACTGGATCAGTCATTCACATCTAACGGCAAAACCATCTTTGAACAGAGACATGAGTTATGATCTTCCCCGCATATACGACCACCTGACAGCATCTAACAGTTCCATACTTGGGTCACGAACTAACAGCTTATTTCACAGTCTTCATCCGCTATAAAAAACAAACTAAACTCAAGGTCAACTTACCAGCGTTTTCTGGAGCTTTAACTGTTGTTAATATCTTCTGTGACTCTGAAAAAATGACCCTGACGACATCATCAGGGGGTTATCTCAGGTCAGGCTTGAAGACTAAAAACAGAAACACTGCTTTACAAACTGGAGATGGGCATTTACTAGGCGCTGTCATCCCCATATACAAAGAGTTACTTTGCTGCCCTCTCTATTTTAAAGAACCAGTTTCACCTCTGACCACCCAACATTACAGATGGGGGTAGTCAGAAGTGTGCTCTGTTGAACCTCTAATCACACTCAACAGTGATGTCAAGGGGTCCTGGAGTACACCTGTACATCACTGCAGCCAGGTGAGAAGTTAAACCACTGGAGGTCAGCAAAGACAGGATTTTCAGGGCTGCTCTTAACGATATCGCTTTCCACTTTTCACAAAGGATTTCAAGGATTGAAATGCACAAGCGCAATAATGTATAGTTTGAGTTTTTGTTGAAAAATGTGTCTTTAATATGTTTAAATATCATTTATGTTTTTCCTCCTTTCCCTACTCTTCTTTCCCCTGTAAATATTTGTTCTGTGTTGGTTTGAACAACATGAATATGGTGACATTTTGGCCAGGAATCTCTCATGAAAGAGATTCATTTGAAGACCATCCTGGTTAAATAAAGGTCAAATGCAAATTAGGTTTTACAGCAAATTGAAAAAAATGCGCCAGTGTCACTCTCAGACGTGACACTTTGAAGCTGTGTTAGAACAAGCGCGGCTGCAGACTCTCAAGTCTACAGTCTGAGGCTGATGGGAATATCATTAGTTTTGCAGGTATTTAGTCACAAACCAAAGTATTGGATGGAGCGTGAAGAAAAGTCATTACAATTCATCCTGAGGTGAGCATAAGTGTCTGTAACACATTTCATTTCCATCCTAGAGTTGTAGAGACATTTCACACAAAAACCAAAATATCAAGCTTATGGTGGCGTTACAGGAAAAGTCAGGGGATCTGTCACAGTCTGTCTCTCTGTCCCTCTTCTCCAGTCACATTTCTGTTTTCCCAGGCCCTTCGGTGCTATTCTCCACTAGTCCACCAGATGCCCTCGGACTTTCCCTCCTTTCCCCATCACCTGACTTCCCCGCCACCCTCCTCACCTGCATCTCATTCCCTCAGCCTCTCCACATTTACCAGCCCAGATCCTTTGTTCCTTTGCTTTTTGTTTTTTTTTGCCTTGGAGTTTTTGTCACCCTGAATTTGCCTACCTGCCTGTTGCCTGTCACCTGTTAGCCTGCCTGTCGGCCTTCCTGTACCTACCAGTAAGCCTTGTTCAACAATAAATCACTGAAGTCATCCTGTGAAGTCAGCTGTGTGCGGACTGCATTTAGGTCCTACCCCTTGTTCGCTCATAAGGATTCATCCTCTGGGAAACATGAATGCCTGTCCCAAATTTTCAACCAATCCATTCATTAGATGTGGATTTATTTCACATGATAAGTAAAAGTCTTTACTTGATGACTAGTTGAAGGATCACCAAAGTCATTAGGATTCATCCTCTGGGCACCATGGATATCTGTAACAAATTTCATGACAATCCATCCACTTTTTAGTTTACCCGAAGTGGAAGCTACTTTGATGAAAATAACTATTTAAAATTTGCATGTATGTCCCAAGTTATAAAAACCATCTCTGTTAAGCAGAATATGCTCACAAGTGCTGAAAACTAATGTGAACTTGATGACCCATTTAGGAGAATATCAGGCAGATGGCTCTATGTGTTTGCATGTCTGAATTTAAGGACCAAAAGTGCCTCGCTGCTGAGCGAGCTGGGCAGAGCTTTGATGGTGAGAGGCAACTCATGACCTTGTGTCAGACTCAGATTCTGTCAGTCAACAAAAGAAAAGAAAGAAGAAAGCCATTAATATATAACCACAAATTCACAGCGCACATTTTTCCTATAATGTGTAAGTCACATTGACCACTGTCATCTCACAGAAAGAAAGTCCTTGATTTGAACCCACCAGGATCAACCGGGTCCCTTCTTTTGACTTTGCATGTTCTCACCCTGTTCATGTCAGTAAGTCCAAGCACATGATAATCCAAACAGCCCATAGGTGTGACTGTGTTTGTTCGTGTGGTATGGATTTTGTTAAGCCTTGTGATGGACCTTGCGACCCAGGGTATCTCTCTACTTCTCACCTGCATGGCATGCTGGGATTGACTCAAGGACCCCATGATCCTGAGCAAAGTAAGCTGGTTAAGAACATAGATTGATAGAACAGGTGCACGATGAAGCATGTTAAACAACACAACAACACAAATTGTTCTTCAGACATTAAAAGCCTTTAGTTCAGGGGTGTCCAAACTTTTCATGCTAGGATGCCACATGGAGAAAAAAGTACATGGTCCTGGGCCACGAGCCTTTTAATTAAAGAGACTTATTAATGAGCGGGTTTTAAGCACTTTGTGCTGTACACTTGAATCTGTGGTAAGATGATTTTATCACTATTAAATTCCACTCAGCAGTGAATATCACTCTTAATGAGAACTGTGATGCAGGGACTTGGACTGAAGAGTTGCTGTCAGGTCACGTGTAAGTCTTGTAGTGGAGATTTGAAGTACATCACAGAGGTGACTGTTATCTTGGACCTCAGTCTGCTTTTGTTTGGTGTCACAAGAGAAAATGTTTGCTCACATTTGTATGTAGAGCCAAATAACCTGAGCATCCTTTCGGCGCCTCATCTGAGGAAATCAGGACTTTTCCAAACACCTATAGAACCCTGACAGTGGGAGCTGCTGGTGGCAACTTCGGCCTCTCCTCCAGACTCCCAAACTTTACTGCACATCAGAGGGTACATCCCACGTCTCTTATTTGATATTTCCTCAATCCTTGCTTGAACTGGAAGTCGTTCTGGTCCGCTATCTTGAAGGCCATCCCAAAGCTCTTATTTCTGCTCCGAGGAGCGAGGAGGAATCTCTGAGGAGCCATGAGCGAGGATACATGAGAACAGCCTTCACGGAAGACTTTTACCAGCTGACACGCCCCCTTATTGGATATCAGTTATTGATTGGACGCTGCAGCTGATCAGACTGATCTGATACGTCACAACAGTCTCTGGAGTTTCATACTGGGGTGAAGATGACAGATTCAACTCAAGTGTATCACTCCCAAGTTTTATGTGGTGGAAATTGTGTATTTCCTTTGAAGAAGTGAGCAAATAAATGAAGATCCAACAAGCCGTTGTCTTTTGTATATTTAATTAAGCAAAGAATAAAACACTCAAATAAAATGGTAAATAAGAATAAAAAGTAAATGAAAGGAAGAGCAAGCGAGCACACAGAGTCAATCTTATTTCAGCTGAAAGGACATATGAAGAGTCTGACCAAGAAGGGAAGATGCAGTCACATATTTATACCCTCACAATACATAGCAGACATAGCAGAGAATGGCAAGGATACCAGAATCACCTCTAACCCACATTGTCTGTCTCTAGCTAAGTGTTCCTGCCCAAGGCTGGAAACCCAGGGCAGAATGCAGACTAAATGACTAGAAAACAAGTTATTCAGTCAGTATTCAGTCGGTATTCTGCCTGACTATTTGTTACCTATGGACAGAGCCAGTCTTTATGCTAAGCTAAGCTAACTGGCTGCTGGCTCCAACTTCATATTTACTATACAGACATGAGAGTGGTATTGATCAAACTCTCTCCACAATAAAGCAATCAAGTGTGTTTTCCAAAATATATAAACTATTCCTTTAAGGCTCCCTGGAATTACTTTATGTGCAACTTGGCCTCTGCGCTTCATTGTGTTTAGCAGATTTACCTCTTTAAGAAAATGTGTTTACTCCCTGTAGGTTTCATCTTGTCATTTGAACCTTGGTAGCTGATTAACTAGACATTTTCATCCTCTTCTCTCCACACACTTAATTACTGTTTATCCTTATCGCTGGCGTGTTCCCCGAGGATGATCAGATACACTTAAAATGATTTTACCTCATACTGGAAAAAATATATATATAATTGTGCACTATGTAATGACAAAATCTACATCATAAAAAATAGTTTTTCTGATTAAAATTAGTTAGTTAAAGAATTAGTTAGAGAATTTTGATTGAATTGCTGCAGCAATCGTGATCATAAGCTCAGATGGCAGAATAGACATGACTTGTATGTTTGATCAGTCCCACAAGCTGTGCTGTGCTGTGCATGCTTCAGTGACTGGGACAACGTTTCGGTGATTTGTCCAACGTGGAATTTTTATATTTTTGATTTCCTGAACCACCAGGGCTGCCCTTCAGCAAGGCTTTTCATGTTTGGTCCCCAGTCTCAGGAGCTTCAGAGCGGCTATGCTTCACTGACTGACAATCCTGCAGGCGCTGAATATATTCTCGTCACTTCCAGCACTGCCTCAGATTCATGCTGAACACCTGAAATGGATGTACTACATGACAGGCAAACTATTCACTGCATTCATGCAGGTCTTTGCTTTACTCCCTTATTCCCTCAGTCATTTAAGAGATATCGTATTGTTGCTTTCCTTGGTTATGTTAGTTGTGTTTTAACAATCTGTTTTTACATTTGTTCTATTTTCCAACACACCCAGCTGGAACAAAAACACAATTAAACATTTATGATTTTCTACTCGTGATGAGGGCTCCTAGCAGCTCCTAGTCAGTTGGTGAGAGACTGAACTGATATACCCCCATATAGCTACTAAATAGCCCTGAAGCTGTGTTAATCAGCTATTCTGTTTACTTCAGTATTGCCAGCGTCCATTCCTTCTCACGAGAGAGACTGCTAATTGTATACAGCAAACATATGCAATTAAAAGGAGTTGTGAAAATTATATTTTTTAAATCCTGACATGGATTCCCTGAGGACAGATTGAAGAGGTTGCAAAGTTACACCAATGATTTTATTACTTTGAATAAAACAAGAGATGAGATAAAAACACTAATACACTGTTGTATAACGTGTCAGAATGCAGTGCAAACTACATTCAGAGAACAGCGTTTATACTTACTTATAAGGCTGTTCCTGAGTCTGGATGCCCCCTGCATTCACTGCTCCAATTATCAGGTAAGAATCTACGCCACGTAGGACAGAGACAGCATTGTAATTTGGGGTATCAACTGTTGTGGAGGGACCTGTATATCAGAGATGCAAAAAGATGAATACTATTTTCCTTATCTTGTAAACAAAAATCTGTTGTTTGCCGAATCGTATAAAGTTGCAATCAACATGACCTAAAGCTGTTTATCAAGAAAGAATCTCAATGCACAAATCCAACCACATAAAAAAAAAAGAAGGGAAAATAAAATAAAACCTGAGCGACTTTGATCACGTGGTGATTGCGAGGTGGAAGGGCACGCGGTGTAAAAGACGTGAAGCACCACTTTGATATGACCCGAGGTAAAAAAAATAGCTCAAAGATTGAACACTAAATATGACATACATTAAACATGGTCTTTTGTGAAAATTGATCAGGACTTAACAACAGCTCTGTTTCTATGTGAGAAAACAGGACACTTGCTACACATATTCACTCTAAAAGATGACAGCAATTACCACATGCATCTGTGTGATGACCCCTGCTGTTGTTATTCAGCAGTCTAGTATTACTATACATTGCATTTCATTGTTGGGCAGGATGTTGATTAGTGACAGCCTATAAAAACTCACGCACACGGTACACTGCTGATTTCACTGATACCTACATGCCACATCTTGTTAATGTTCAGTTAAGCATTTTAGTTATTTGCTTTGTTGAATAAAAAACTCCCCCATATTTGTCATGGCCCCATGCAGAGCCAGGTTGTGACAAAGTGAGGGCTCGTCCGCGACTGAACATGAAAGAACAAAAGAGGAACTAAGGTGACGCTGCCATCCTCACACGACTGGCAGGGTGCCTGCAACAGAGACCTTTCTTTCTGTCTTTCCTTTATCATCTGGTTTTAGAAAAAAAAACAAAAAAACCCACACATCTGATCCATTTCAATGAGGAATGTAATACAATGTAGACACACTGTTATTTAGCTGAAAAACAACAAAGACTACTGAGAAGAATGAGGAAGGAAGAAAAGCTATGTTTTAAAAAGAAATCCTTGCTAAGGCATAACCACACATTCTTTCGGGGGGGCGGGGGAGGACTGAGAAACTATCAATCTGCCCCCCCCCCCCCCAATATACAGTAGAAAATATGTTAGATATGTCCTCCTTTTATGAACCCTGTCAACGGATCTGTTTCTTGGTATTTCCTATTTATTTTCAATTTATTTTTGTTGGTTAAGGAAAACATAAGTGTGTGACCCCCCCCCTCCCAATTGTTCACTTGGTTGCTCCCATGCTCGCGCACACAACTCGCGGTTGTTGTCGTTGCCATCAGTGTTCGCTAATGAAGCTCAGAATCAGATCACCTTAAGTCTTTCTGTGCTGTGATGCTAATCTGACGGGTTTTTAGTTTGCTCAGTCAGTGGAGGTGAGCAAATGGAGGAAGTAACGTTACCTAAAAAGCTTAGAAAGCAGGACCGGCAGCTGGACATTTTTCAAGTGTTTTTTATTCAGACAGTAAGTTACTAGCTACCAAAATAGGTAACGTTAGCTTAGTAGATAAGCCAATAGCTAACGTTTCAGGTAACTGTTAGTACTGTACATTGTACACTGTTCTTTATACACTTACTATATAGCTAGCTAGCTAAACACCATGATTACATTAAAGCAAATAAAACTAGTAATACAAGCAGAATATTCAGTGTATCAAATTAAAATGATCAGTCATTGTTCTTAAGGTAAAATAATGATATGTGGTCACACTGCAGGCAGCGCAGAGAGACAGGGAGGGAGAGGCATGCTGGAAGCAGACAGGGACATGCTCTGGAGATACAGATGATCAGGTGAGAAAGTGGAATGTGAACTATAATGCAGTTTAGTAGAGCTCATAGACAGTAAGTGTAAGAATCTAGCTAAATAGATAGCTTAGTAAGGCACTACAGGTAAATGCATCTTGTGTGTGAATGATTGTGGTTACATTGAGAGCAATAGTCCAATCTTAATTAGATTAAGACACGGGTGTCATGCTCCGGCTGTTTTCCCTGTGCACCTCTCTCCCCGATCGTGTCTTCCCCTGGTGTGATTACCCTGATGCTTTCCACCTGTGTCTTGTTAGCGTCTTCCCCTCAGTGTATTTAGTCTGTGTCCTCCCTAGTCTGTTTGCCAGTTCGTCTTGTCCGTCTAGTCAAGCGTGCCAGCACTCCCAAGTCAAGTTTCTCAAGTTATTTGTGTAAGATTTTCTCCAGTGTTTAAGTTGTTACTTTTTAGCTTCTTTTCTCTGAGCCTTTTGCCTGCCTTCACCGTGAAGTGATTTTTCATTCCTGTTTTCTGAAGTGTTTTGACTTTTTGTTTTTTGCCTTTCGCCTATCGTGGCAATAAACTTAAGCCTTTTGTGTAAGCCTGTGTCTGTGGTCTGCATAGTGAGTCTGTGCCTACGTTCTACTGTGTGATAACGGGTGGACAAGTTTGGAAGAAGTTGCCTGTTTTAGCTTGTAAAACAGTGGACAGTAAGGAACTGACCAAAACAAAATGAAGTGGAGGGGCAGCCACTGTCTCAGAGAAATCAGACTATTCCTTTTAAATGTGAATTCAAATGATCAATTTAGTCCTCAAAACTATGATCTAAATGTGAAAGATTTGCATATGCTTTGAAATAGCCTGAGGATCTCAGGTTATTAAATGTTTTAACTGGTTTTATTGCACTTTCTGTAGATTTTCTGTAGTTTTTTTAATGTGTGCATGTTCAGCTGGTGATTAGTTTGTGTTATCTGTTGTTTGACTAAGAGTCAGATTGGTCCTCACAAAGACAAACAAGCAGCAACGTGCGCGCGCGCACACACACACACACACACACACACACACACACACTGTATGTCAGTTGGTGAGAGAGTGAACTGACATACCCCGGGATAGCCTCAAACATGCACTCATATGTGCGCGCGTGCACACACGCAGCAGTTATTTTACAGCACCAGCTTTTGTGCGGTCTCTCTCTACAGAAAGAGGGAGGTAGAATGACGTGCTGGAGGAGGATAAAAGGACTCTTAATGGTTGTCCACACTACATAATCATGCATCTATGTGTTGTGTTATCAGTGTGTCCAGATCTCCACCTAGTTAAATGCACATTTAGTCACTCATACAATGGAGGGAAGAAAAATATCCTGTTACCTGGTGACCAGCAGAAGCAGCCTACACCAAACTGTTGCTAGATTTACAATCCAAATGTACAACGTGTACTAAGACACGTAAACAGGTTGTCACAGCTGTTAGTCAGGCTAATTTGAAACATTTTTCTGCATGAGCTCAAGGTACAGGACAGAGTCAGTTGCCCTTCTTTGGTCTGACAGGGGGTTACATGTAATGACTAAAGTATACGACATTAAAAACCCTTGAAGCTTGCATATGTTGATCAGAGAATAGTTGTCTGTGGTCTTCTGTAAATGTATCTGGATTGTGGGCCGTGGTGAACTCTGCACAGGTGACACGTCCCCACCACTTTTTGAAATTACAGATTTTGTCCCCGTCACTTTTTGAAAGCATATTTTGTTAAAAATGTTCTGAAAAATAACTTGCACCAAGAAATATTAACTAACACGTGAGAATGCATTGAGAAAGGTTTATTTGCACAATAAGAAAACATGCAATACAAAGTAAATATAGAAGAAACAAATGCACATTGTCCAATGATGATGCATATGGATGACAGTTACTTGTGCAGTCGACGTTGTGCGTTTTATGCTGAGTATTTTTATATTGTCGACTCTGCCCTTTTGATCTACTCTGACCTCATAACCCCCCCCCCCCGGACCTCTGGGTAGAATAATTACTACTAAAAAAAGACTATTTTCAAAGAGCTGGGGACAGTTCTCACATTCAGTTAAGAGTGCAGCTCCTCCAAGCCCTGATCTCTGAAAGGGGTCAAGACCTGCAGTTACCTCTCTCCTCATCGCCTGGAGCTACTGAATGATCTGGGATGTTGATGTTTTTGAATCTATATCTGATCCAATTTAATCCTTCTGCAACTACTGTCATCAGTTTTCTCAAGATGTTAGAAGATGGCACGGCAAGGTGGGAAAAACTGCTTATTTAATTACTGATAGATTTAAACTCCATAGTCAAAGTTGAAATTCGTACAAAACTCAATAATTTATTCTGTATTATCCCAGGTAATCCATCTGCAGGCTTTCCTCTCTGAATTCTGAGTTGTATTGGAAAAGCCAAAGGCACAAATCAAACTAAAACTCTTCACCAGTCACTTGTTCACTTTGTCAAGTCCACAGGCTCTATTTACACCACAAACCCAAAAAACTAAAATCTTCTAATGGTACCTGAATCCTGCTATAATTTCTGGATGGAAGTTTCTTGGAAGGGATGGTGTAATTATGGTACTAATCATGGGGAAAGCAACAGTACACAGAGTAAATATCCCCTTCTTCATGAGTTTTTAAGAAAGAATCCATAAATTATGTTAGTTAAACATTTTTCTCATCACCTGACTGCCCCACCCAGCCACACACCTGTTCCCAGCCCTGCAGTCATCTGAGCCTCCCCACCTGCACCTCATTCCCAAATCAGCCTTCACTACATATACCAGTTCACTTCATTTGTTCCCTGCCAGTTTGTCATGTCATATTGTTGCTGTGTGCTTCATGTCTTGGTTCCCTGTTTCTGCCTGCCTTGCCTGTGTTTTGACCTTTTGCCCGTTAATTGGACTTGGGATTCCTGCCTGCTCCTTTCTGGATTTTAACCTTTTGCCTGCCTCACCTTCCCTTAAGCTTTTGTACCTTTTTTGTGTGAATAAAATCACTGAACATTAAATTTGTATTATTGTATGTGTGGGGTATCATCTGCCTCTTAAAGCCTCACAGCTCTGTGCTGTTTTATGTAACTTCACTTCTTAAATAAAATGGCATTAAATAAAGGAAGCCTGTGGCTTTGAAGCAGGCACTTCCAGCTAATTTGTCTTCGGCATTAACTCTGTGAGAGAAAAGAGGGTGCATTAAAGTCCCACGCAGGGCAGAGACTCCCTGCAGGTAGGTATGTCTTTATTCTGTTTCTCCGTCACCTTTTATGAGGATAGATCTTTCAGTCTGACCTTTGTTTTTTTCCCCCCTTTTACTAAAAAAGCCTTTTGTGAAGTTGTTACTGCGTACTTGCACTATTAGTTGCTGGTAGACACCGCTGGCTGTTATTCCATCTTTTTAAGGCTTGGGATTTACTTCAAGATACATTTTGACTGTACAGGAGTCACAAACAGGTCAGACACGATGCCTCTGGGAAAGAGCTACGTAAAAAACCTTCAAAATACAGGGTATTATCTTTGCCTTTGCTCTTGATATGTTTTCATGTATAGGCTGCAGTGACTTAAAGTGTGAGTCCTTGAGCAACAATAGCCTTGCCATCAGTGAAGGGTCAGTGCTCCCCCATTGAGACCAAGTTGTCCTTGGACATAGAAAGGATTTCAATGTAAACTCTGAAAGACTGACCCAAGCAGGAGAGACATTGAGTGAGGAAAATCAGCTTCAGGTTAAGCTGTTTACAGACACCCTGCGACAGAGTATGCACAACTTAACAGCATATTTCTGTGCACCTGTGGTGACCCACAATCCAGTGTCCGCTATCTCTGCAACTGAGTAGAACATTGGAGGCACTCTCCAATTACAGGGAAAGACACTGATCCCAAACACGGATCATCTCTGTTGACGTTGAAATGTTCCGATGTTGTGAGTCTGGTTGTGTGTACAGGAGAAAAATGTCAAAGTAACTTGTTTATCTGGACTTCTTATTGAAACACTGACTCCAAACCACAAAACTATTCATTTAAATAGATAACATTTCGAGCCAAGTCTGGATATTCGTCAGGTCAAAAAGGTCAAAGGTCATTTTTGACCTAGCGAACATGCTCTTTACGCTGTTTCTTATATCTGGGCTTACACAGTACAAACTTACCCAGAGACCCTAAATTAAAGATTAAACTATTAGCCGATTATTAGTTGATCGAGTGAAAATTAATTTGCCATTTTGATCATCGATTAATAGTTGAAATCGTTTTCAAGCAAAAAAGCCTAAATTTGAAGGTTCCAGCTTCTCAAATATGAGGATTTGATACTTTTCTGTGTTGTATTAGCACATAAACACACATAATGGATATCTTTGGGTTTTGGACTTTTTGAACAAAACAAGATGGCTTGAACTATTTATTTTATTTATTTTTTCATTTTCTGGTGCTTCATAGGCCAAACAATTAATTGAGGACATATTTGGTAGATTAATCGATAATAAAAATAATTGTTAGCTGCAGCCCAAATAGAACATTTATTTAAAACATTATCAAAACGTAACAAAGTATTGTCTCAATACGTCTTAAGAATCACTTCTGTTTGGACAGATGTCCCTGTTCAGCAGGAAAGTCAAGAGATTACCTTTTTGTTTGATCAGGATTTACTGTACACAGCTGGCAGTTTTAATGACACACTTCTCATACAGCAGGCCTGTTGATATCATCAGATATATGTAGACTATACATCCACTGTGTCAGAGGCCATTATAAAGCTATTAAAAACCTCAGCTATACCACTATAATTAAGAAATATTGGAAATATTCTACTTCTTTAATGTCAAAAATAAGTTTGATTACAGATTCTATAGGTAATGATTTTCTAATCTCACACTAAAGAGAAGCTCTGAAACAGGATCTGTTTTTAGGGAGTATCCTAAGATGGTTTTGTTCTCACAAAACTGCCATTTCATTCACCAAATACACTGCTGTTATCCTACAGACTGCCCACATTACTAGCATACTATACACTGAAATGCAGTATAGAAAAAGCAGTTTGATGGTCCATTCATGTGAGGACACTGAGCATTTACTTTATAAAAATTCCTTGACATTATCTCCTTTGCAACAGGGTCAGTAGTCATTGACAAAACAAAACACCTCACTTCAGATCTGTAAACAGTTCAGTGTTTCAGAAGTGTTGTTTGAGGTGTGTAGCTGCTGCATATGTTGTGCAACCTCTGGCTCAAGTGCCTCATTGGACTAAAAGAGGGACATACAAAGGGTCATGGACATCGTTAGGTCTTAGGATTCCTAAGCCCCCCTATAATTTTGGGTAGAATTCTTTTTTTTTTCAATATTTAAAATTAGTGCAGACATGCACTTAACACAAACCAGCAAGAAAACGAGTCAAACTATAATAAGCATAAAAGTTCGTTTATTGAATAAAATTATCGTTATGATTCCCAGCCCTCATTGGCTACTAGCTAGGTAGGCGGGCATATGGTTCCAAGCTGGATCAACTGTTATTGCTCGCTGTAACGTTCCTGGGGGGTATTCCAAGTAGGTGGTTAAATCATAAACCTGGGTAAATTAAGCTAGTGGGAGTGGTAAACCTCCTAATAGAGTAGCCTGCTTGCTTTGTGTAGTTAGGAGAATGAGGACTCCAGGCTCTTCTATTACCAGGTTTACCGCTACCTCCGTCTTAACTTACCCAGGTTTGCCACTTAACCACCTACTTGGAATACCCCCCTGAGGCCGGCAGAGTTGTTCGCAGTGAATAATAGCCTACACGAGATTGTAAGTTGATGTCATTGTTAATTGCTTAACATTACCTACGTTTACCTATGGGGGAGAAAAGGCGATATTGTACTTGATTAACATTGATTTTGGCAGCTAAATGGAACGTTATGGAAAATGCAACCATCGTGAACAACCAAATTTAGGCTATATTAGGCTAACAGCTGTCCATATTCTGTCCCATTTCTCTAGTAGGCTATTTCAACACAACATCAGTAGCCTAATGTTAATTATTGTGAGTGAAAACTAAATGGCATAGTAGCATTAGTTTTGGCATGAGAAAATTTAAACTGTCTTTCAATTCATTGGCTAGATGGACATAAGATTTTTTTAAGAGAGTGAGTGAGGAGCAGGAGCAGGGAGCTCCTGAACGAGGTGTTTGGCCGCAACATAGTGCAACGCTTTCCTCAAGTTAAAAATGATAAAATGTTGCAAATGTCACATATAAGCTGAATCGGAACCGTAGGAAAAGTTTCAAAACGTTGTGACCGCTGAACTTGGCCAAGAGTGAAAAGTCGAAAAGAAAGTAATCCCCATATTTATATGCATTTAATCAAGCTTGGATAAAAACACAAAACAAACAGCAAGTGATGGCCCACGTGTAATGCATCTCAAACCCGACCTAGGTGTTTTTTTCTCCTAAGGAGTTGTCTTATATTCATGCCCTTTATGCCCTTATTTCATATTTAATTCTGGCAATCTTGACTTGCATTCACTGTGTAGGCTTAGCCTATAGCCTAAACTAAATGTAGTCTCTTTCGATGTAAAGATAGGCCAGGTTACATACAGTACACAACAAAATATTTAATTAATTCATGAGATTTTCATTAATTTGTGTTTTAACTCATCCCGTAGCAAGCAATTAAATAATGAAGGCTGGTTTTGAAATAGCACAGAAATGTTAAACTTCACTATCAGTTTAAGCCCATTTGTTTGTTTGATATGTGCTCTGAAAAGTAAGTGTCCCCCAAAAGGTTAACGTATCTTGTATACTCATTTGGCAGAATAAATGTTTGATAAATATTCATTTGTTCTTTATTGTCAGATTTCACAAGGATTTTGAACTAAGCTAGTTGTAATTAAACTAATTAAATAAAAGGACCACAAGATTTCCTCCTGTTCAGTGCATTAGACTGAAATAAATAGCTTTATTTGGAAATATAACATATTTAATTTTTAATGGATATATTTGGAAACATCTTTCTTCATAAACATAAGACGCCACTAATGAACTGATTTAGGCTTATTTTTAATAAAAAGAAGATATCCTGAAGGAAAAGAAAGTGATCCATATAACAGGTTGCGATAAATGTTCTTCAAATAATGAATTAATTGACGAAGCCTTTGTAGGTGCGATGAAAATTCTATTCTAATACACACTCCTGGGGCTAAGCCCCCCCTATCTCTCAATCCTAGTGACGGCCCTGCAAAGGGTCATTCTCTAGTCATCTGTGAAGAGATTACAAATTAGGTGCCAAATACAGAAAATCATAGTTCAGGAGGCACATGATGCAGCTTAGAAAAACTCCAAAGAAAACCTCACTAGGAAAATAAATGAAGAAACTTTGAGCAGGTCTAGTTTCAGACAGGTCTCACATCATGACAGCTGAATGTGCAAGATAGTAAGTGGCTGGATATGAATCAAAAGACTAAACTACATAAACAAATAAAGAAAATACTCTCCCCTCTAACTCTTTGGACTTCTGCATTCTGAACTTCGAACTTGCCTGAAACCTGCACTCCGCATTCAAGCATTTACCACACAACAGCTTCCTGTCAACTCCCTGAAACGACCTGCAATATTAGCAGTCTAACGGAGAGACTGGGCAGAACTCATGGTCTACTGTGAATATAAAGAGAGAGAAACAAGTGTGCATCTGATATCCATTTGCATTCATTTATTATTATTCAATAGAAAACATGCATTACCATGAGACCATGAACATCAATATAGCTTTTGAGGCAGTCGAGGAGAATTAGACAAGAGGGTCTCCATGTGTCTGTCAAAGCATATTCACATTCTGCGCACATTATGACCAGTTTCATGTATAAAAACAAGTTCAGGTAATGAACGCTCTGTTACCTGCTGTCCATTGTACTTGCAAGGACGAGAAGAGGGTAAAGACGTAAATGTGAGAATTTGTGAGCATCTGTGCTTTTATTCATGAGATGGGTACCACACTGATACAGTCTTCTACCATCTCGAAAAGGAAGTGATGTGGGCCACTACGCCGGGCCACCTCACTGGCCGTCTCCCCGCTGCTGCTGCGGAGCCCCGGCTTCAGGTGTCGCTGAGAGAGGAGGAGCTCTAACGTGTGAGCGGAGTCCGTTTTTAAGGAGCTGGCGTGGGAAGCAGCCAAGTGAAGTGGTGTGAGCCCACCATTGGTTTGGGCGTTCAGTTCGGCGCCGTGTTGCAGGAGAAGACTCGCCACGGCGACGCGGCTCCAGCGGCAGGCGCTGTGGAGGGACGTCCAGCCGTCGATGGTGCGAGGGTTAACCTTAGACCCAGCGGCGAGTAAAGCAGACACCACATCAACGTGGCCGTTGTATGCTGCGCGGTGCAGCGGGGTGTAACCATCCTCATCGCAGCTGTGCACCAGCAAGGGATCAGCAGTTAACAACCTGTGGACTGTTGGAAGCTGGAAGAAACCACAGAAATGCTGAAGGTCAGGAAATTACAAACTAATAGTCTCATGAGATTTGCTTTACTTGAGAAGGACCTGTAACTGGAATAATCTTCATCCTGTGTAAATAGATACATCAGTACTTCTAGAGCATAATTTCTTTCTTCATCTGTATGAAAACTGCAGTGAAGACACTTTGTTGAAAGTAGTAGTCATTTTTTTCACTTTGATTGTCTGTTGCAGCTTTGGGGACAAAAGGATTATTGCTGATAGACAGTATAGTTTAGGTTTACATGAATATGGCAGGAATGTTCTTTCCTGAAATCAAGACACTTTAAATGTTCCCTATGGGGACTAGTTTTTGGCCACTATTGGTGCTGTAGAGCAACTGTTTGATGAGAAGGACCCGGTATTGTTTGTATCTTGTGCCTGACCAGCACATGCTGGTTTGAGCCGGGTGGTTGTGGTTTCGCAAAACGGCACATGCCACTTACGCCACCTTGAAACGACGGCTCTGACCGGCAAAATACCACGTGTAGCAACAACGTGGGAAAAAATACAGACTAATGAACACTTAGTTCACGAGGGCTCGTTATTGTTGAATCCAAATTGGAAAACGTCACTCTACATTGTCTGCTAATCTTCATGTGCAAAATCGGTGGAGTGCCGATTTAAAAGCTGTGAAAAGATGAAATGAAAGTTCAGAACAGCATCTCCACCACCTGCTACCGTTTGATCGTCAGCTGATAGAGATTGAGTTTCACACCTGCCGCCTCATATGTAGCCGTTGCCACTACATAACAAGTGTCATGGCAGCAAGGCCAAATGGAGCGCAGGCTACCAGCGCGCACTGGACGATGTACACGCACCCAGTGAGCATGGGAGGGATGTAATACACATTTCGGCAGACTGCAGAGGGCGGTAATATATATCATCAGGTGGTGGCGCTAATGCACCATAAGGCAGTAACGCACCAATAAAAGCGGAGAAGAAGACTGAAAGCCAATGTAAACAATAAAGGTTTCAAAATAAGCATTTGGTTATGGAGGGAGGAAATATATTCACCATATTTGTACTGCAAAGCTGAATGATTTATACAATTAATTTTGGTGAGAGACGGTGAAACTTCTAATGGCATCTTTAAGTTATATTGGTGGGACACGGTCAGCAAAGTATACGCATCAGTTGAGGAGACACTTTCCTCCTGTCAAAATGCCTCATTAGAATTACAGACAATAATGACTAAAAACTTCAATTGCACGACCTCCTTGAGTTCAACTTATCCTGCTTGAATTGTACAAAAGAGGAAGAAAAAACTAATTAGTGATTTGAAGACACTAGTGGGTCCTAAATTAATCTAAATGCAAAGTCACTGCAACAGAAATAATCACAAAGCACAGACTGAAACAAATATAGCACAGAACTAAACAGACATCACACACTGTTCACACACAAGACAACTCAAGTGCTCCAATCACAGAATAAATACTTCACAGAAAATGTGGCACACCTTTGAATAATTTGAGATTTTATTCCTGTGCAATTCATTTGTTCAATTCATGTTTTGTGTGTTGAGGAAAACTGATAAGTGGCAACAGAGTTATTATGTAAATAATGAATTGTGATTAATTTAGGTTTGGGCATTGTTTAATTATCCACAGAGTGCATTGTTTTTCATGATTGTAATGCCTGAGGGGTTTCAGGGTGCATTAAATGTATTTGCTCTTTTGTCAACTGTTCCTTCTGTGCCATTTATTGCCTCGTAGTATGCAAAGACACATGGCTTTCCCATTCTTCAGCCCAATTTCTACATTTATTTACAACTAAATGTGGACTTTGCTGCAAGGGACAGCTTTGTACTCTACAGTGTTTTATTTCTGTCCTGCTTTAACAAAGGGTGCAAACACTACATGTTTTTTCTTATGTTTACAAAATTGGCACTGTACTCCTATTGTGAAAAGCAGCTTTTGTTACAGCTCGAGATTCTTAATATAAATTTAAAAAAAAAGACAAACAGAACAAACACATTAGACAGCACGAAACAGATTATTCATGATTTCCATTTTCGTGGTTGAAAGAAATTATTAGCAAGTCAAAATGGTTCTCAGTGCTTTTCTCTATATCGGATTTTAAAAAGCTGTACTTTTGACTCTTCAACACAAAGAATATCTGAACACCAGCTGAAAGAATCGAATTAATTTAAATCAGTCACGCTCCACTTCAATGTGTTCAGAAATTTCACAAATTCTAATATAATACAAATGTGAAAATAAACCAGGCAAATCAAAAACTCAAACCATTCTCTGCTTCCAGCTTCTCCAATGTGAAGATTTGCTGCTTTTCTCTATTTTATATTGTTGTATCTTTGGGTTTTGGACTTTTGTTCAGAGAGAAAAAAAAAAAAAGACATCTGAACACGTCACATTGGCCTCTGAAGAATTGTGACTCATTGCTTGAGCTTTTCTCTTTGCCGATAGAAATCTGAGATATTCAGCAACATTTGAGAAATAATCCTCTAACACAAATACTTCACTGTGTAAAGCCCACTTAATGGAAAAACGCTGCATACTTTATTCTTAATCAGCATTCATAGCAGTCAGTCTCTCACAGACACATTTATTACGCTCCAGTGGCTCTTCATTAAATATAATAAACTGATAATATCAAAACGCAGGCACACAAACACCCAAGTTACTGACAGTACTGAATAATAATTACATGCAGTTTACACACTCCGTCTTTGCTCTTAACAATTTGAAAAAATGCTTGTTGGGGTGAGTGAGGGAGGGGCAACATCTTCACACAGTATACAGATATATATAGTCTACAATATACTTTGTCAAGATACAACTTTGCACAGTACTAGTAACATAAGTTCCACTTCTTACCAAACTGCTGGTGGACCCAAACGCAGCACGATTAGTATATTTAGTATGTTTTGTGTTTGGGTTGTACAATACAACAATTAGAGCTAGACCGATAAATCGCCTAGGCTGATATATCAGCTGATATATGGCAGATATATTGCTGTATATGATGGACGATAAGTAACAAGAAATGTGCAGTACAGAAATGCCAAACTAGATTTGAGGTAATTTAGAAACTGTGTCACCCTTACATAATTTGATTTTTCAACTGTAAAATGTCCTACCTACTGTGTGGTCATAATTCTTCAAAAAAAAACAAAACAAAAAAAAAAAACAACAACCAACAACTAAGGCATATGTATCAACATTGTTTATTTATGTTATGTGTTTATATATCATTGTCTGACTTTTTAAATGTCCAAATATTTATATCAGAATCGGCTTTAAAAATCCAGTATCAATCGGGCTATAATGAAAATACAGTATGTACTGAGACAACACACATTTGTCCACCGTCAGAGCTTTTGCCGCACTCTTTGTACTGTGGTAGCTATTTTTTAAATATCTGAGTGTAAGCAGGTGATTGTGGGCAATATTGCAAATCAATGAGCAGGACCGTCGTATGGTATTATTGGATTTTAGTATGAATTTTGTATAACTTAAATGATTTTTTTCAGTGTGATTTGTCAGATATTTAATTCACTGGATTAGCCAAAAACAGATCTCCCTGTCTGGTTATTTTCATCCATCAGCTGTTTCCATTTTTACTGAAAATGTACTTTAATGACGATATATATTGATATTGGCATATAAAATTACACATATTGTACTTGACAACTTTATCCATGTTGTCAACTCTTATTTATATCTTTTGCTCACCCTGTAGCTGCCTCGAATGTATGACAAGTGTAGAGTGAAACTGATTTTACAGAAAAATCCTGCTGCAAAACATACTATTGCTTTGTGGAAGTACAATGTTACCAGGGCTGCAACTGACGTTATTTTTTTATGATCGATTAGCATACAGATTCTTTGTATATGATTAACCATTTTACTATGATATTAAGACACGAACAAGCAGCAAATCCTCACATTTGAGAAGCTAGAACCATTAAATGTTTGGCATTTTTTCCTGATAAATGACTTAGACGATTAAGTGATTATTAAAATATTTGCAAGTTATTTTCCTGCCGATTGACTAATTGATTAACTATCAACTAAACATTGCAGCTTTAAATGGCACACAAATTTGAGCCAGATTATCTCCTAACATGACAATTAGAAGTCTATCCCCAAATATGTACTCTAACATAACTATTTGGTGGTGGTGGTGGTGGGGCTTTTCATCCTGTATTCCTGCATGGAAATGTGACAACGATGGCATGTATTATCACATTTCCTTATACAGATTTAAATGTATACAAACATTTAAAAAAGAAAACATGATCCAGAGGCTAATTGCTCTTAATGTAGCACTTCAGTTTTGCTTGTTGTTTGAACTGTGGCATGGGAAATTCTAAATAATGTAAATGGTGGGTGTCTGACAATATTTATGTGTGATCTTTCATGGCCAAACATTAACGGAGACAATTTCTCAGTGACCTGTTGATTTCCCTCTTTCGCTCTTTGACAAAAAAAAGGCACTAAAGGGCATGGCACTAAAAGGTGAAAGGCCTAATCGCTGTAATCATTTACTCAGCATAAGTGTTCTTGAACTCCCGACCACCCAAATAAATATTCTCTCAATTAAAATCAGCTTCCTCCACTGGGGAATTTAGCTATATAATCTTTTTTTTTTCCAACAAACAATTAGATCAACTTCTCTCCTGACACGGCAGCTCAGTTGTTAGCGTCAGTCCTGATGTTAGGTAATCGTCCCCAAGGGAAGTGACGAAGCAGTGAACCATTACTTACAACTGACCTCTGCATTTAAAAAAATAAATAAATCTGATTTGTCACCGTAATGGACAGATGTGCAAATTCAGCTTTAACAAATCAAATGCCCAGTCAGTGACAGATGCCCCAGTTTATGGGTGAATGTTTTAAAAAGGAAAAACTAGGAGAAGGGAGAGAAGAGAGAAAAGACAGAGCCACTAAAAGCTGATGATGATGCTGAGGAAGATGAGAGCTGGGAGCAGGAACAACAGGAGAGAAGTGTAAGTGCTGTTATTAAATATAATTATATGTCTTATTATGCTGATACCAACGACAAGCACCAGTGCCACTACTGGAAAGGTCAAGCCCTGGAGATGCAGCATGCTGAGAGCAGTGTGTTAAACCTCAATCCACCGAAATGTGTCTGAAGCACCAAGTTTGAAATCTGTCAGCATCGGATGTCTGGTCTAAATCTTGTTTACTTATTCTTTGATCAGATAGTCCCTGATTTAAATTAACATTTTGCCTATTTGAGACTTAATCTTATTAAAGCAAAGTTCTTGTTTGGCTACTTGTTTAGACAAAATAACATTTGAGAAGTTTGGCTTCTGTTGTTCAATTAAAAAAAAAAGGGTTTGATAGAAACCATATAGAACATGTCCATATTTCTCAAAGTAAGGTACTGAAAAATTATTGTGTTGATATCAGCACTAGTGTCAAATAATTTCAAATGATACACGCCCTTAGTGTAACCAGTCTACTTGAAACAAAAACTAGAGGTCTACAGTCCTGCTAGTGAGGCTGCTTGTTTTACACCAGAAAACACCAGATGAAAAAACAGAGAGACAACTTTGCTTTTCTTAGATCCTCACCACCAGGGGTTAAATTGGGATTTTTGAGAACGGGTGAGCCCTCGTCCAATGAGGTAGGTGGTTAAATGATAACAATATTACTGTCCTGTCCTTTATATTTCATATTCCACACTCCATATTTCTAACATGACTTCCTTACATATTACAATAAAATCTCATCACTACAGTTTGTGTCACAGCTTTCACAACTTAAGCTTGGGACAAACCTGAAGACTAGCTGAAACCTACATAGACTGGACAGACCACACATAAAGATTGTTTCCACCAACTAGCACAGATTTTTTATAGTCTTTGACAGTCAGGAATGAGCATAAACCTTACGACTGAGTAAATGCACCAGGCAACACAATGAATCACTGGTCAGTAATGACTGGAGTTTGGCGATAGATGACCCAGCAAATACTGCGAGATTGACAATTGTTAAGTGTTCTTGTACCAAAACAAACATGGACAAAAAGGCCAAAAAAGGAGGGAAAAAAGTACAGAGTTTGGGTGAGATCCTGGATGGAGAGGCGTGGGCAACGCGGACTGTTTAGCCTACAGAGGGAAATGGAAAACGAAGCAAACTTCAGGTAAAGCTGTCTCCCTCGGGCGAAACACAAGTGACGATGTTAAAAAAGAATCTTTATGAGAACGACTGGCCACGACTGGATCTGAAGACTTAAGATTAGAATTTGTACATATCACACACTATGATTTTATCTGCCGTCTCTCAACACCGACTGAGCCAGACTGGAACAGACCAGCTCGAATCATATAATCATAATCAGCTCAACGGTCGTAATGTGTGTCCCCGCCTTGAGATATTTAAAGTGCAGCACTTTCAGTTCAAAATATTCCAAAGAGGATTTGGACCGTCATTCCCGCTAAGTGGGCATAAAAATATTAGGCTGAATCGTTCTGTAAATTAAAAGTACTTGGCTTGCTGATTGTTATTTTCATGCATTCATTAACATTAAATATAGGTTATTTTTCATATTTTAGAGAGGGAGAGAGCAAGTGAGGAACACATGAAAGAGACAGAGCGGGAGAGACAGTGACAATGTGGACAAAGAGACTGGAGAGGTGGGACTACTTAAAAATAATGAGCTGTATGTGTTTATCCTGTAGCAGTCAGTAGCCCAATGTATCCCCAGCTTACCACTAGTGGGGCAACACAGGTAAAGTTTGAGTTCTGAGGGTTGTGGCAGAACAAAACATCACTTACGCGATAGTTTTCCGCTGCCCACAGAATGAGCTCCTTTGGTTTGTCTTTGAGAGTTTCTTCTTTTTCTAGATACCACTCCTCACTGTGGTCCCCCTCCTCCTCTTCCATCTCTTCCTCCTCATCCTTGCTTCCGGTCCACAGGCTGCTGGCCCCTCGGGGGATCAGGTGTCCATGTGTATTCAGAAGCTCCAGCTGGTTGAAATCTTCAGGAAACTCCATCACTTGCTGTTTTTGTCAGAGAATCATAGAAAGACACAGAGAAATTAGACAGATGTACTGACCTAACTTAATCAGAGATGGTATGAGAGAATGTTGAAAACTGAACAATTTAGAAGAATATTAACATTTAATACTTTTACCTGAGGGCATCCTGGATTGAATTTGACACAATCCCCATTGATAATTAATATTTCTTCAAAGTCATTTAAAATATTCACACTGTCCCTGAAAAGCTGCACTGCCTCAGGTTGTCATTGTTACTCAGCTGTCATTTGCTACTTTGATTCTGTATAGTGTCAGACAAGTGGCCTTTCAAAATCTAGTTTTAAAAACTTTCATTATTTCAGTTTAGTTCTTTTATATTGCATTTTTCAAAAGTATATGTGTAATCAATCAAGGCGACCAGCAGCTCATTGTTTTCCCCCTGGGCCCCCCAGCGACTCATGCTTTTCTCTCTTTCATGTCATTGTAAATTGAATATCTTTGTGTGTTGGACTGTTGGTTGGACAAAACAAGCAATGGTGTCGCCTTGTGCTCGGGTAAATTGTGATTTTTCACTAGTTTCTGACATAACAAATAAACAATCAACCAAACCAAACAATTCATTGAGAAAATAATTCTAGAATTATATTATAATTATATACAATAATAACAATAATGTAGATTAATAATAAAATTAAAATAATTAACCTTAGTTGCAGCCCTAGACTTTTGCTCTGACGTCTTTCATTTTATTTTATATTGTACAAATATAAAAACAAACAACTGTTGTTTAGTGGAATAACAAAACATAGCCTACCTAACCTAGATGACATGCCTATTCTTATATTTTGCCCACTCCGTTTAAATCAATGATGGCAGACCAAATATTAGAAACACAAAATACAGTTCAACAGCACCACAAACTGAAGTCTCCCAAATTATTATAAAGTTGAATCAACACCTCTCTAAAACAGTTCAGACGAAAAGTGAACATTATAACCTTCATGGTGAGGTTTATTGCAGGGCTGTTGTAGCTAGTAGAGTGGTAAAGTAGTGTAGCATTAGTTTTGGCTAGCTGTGTATCTAATGAACTGACAACTGTGTATAAAGTGCTGTAGCCACCGTGAAGCAAGACGAGTAGATTAACATTTACATACAACAAACATTCAGTTTAACGTTGCATTCAACGAACGCGGCCGCAGTTTTCCGAACCGGACAGGGGTATTTACGTTACCGTTAAACACACAGAACTGTTAATTAAGTTACTGTTACTGTGCCAGCGGTCCATTTACGTAGACGTTACACACAACAGTTGAAATTTACGTTGACGTTACTTGTAACGTAGCAACATTTCTCATGTCAAAACAACAATTGCCACTCACTCGGGAGATTTAACTACTTAATGGAATAAAAGCTAATACAATTTCACTCTCACCTTCCAGTTTTGCGGGTTCATAACAAACCACCGTCAACAGTAGTGAAGACACATGGGACATGTAGTTCTCTACCAAGTTAGCTTTAGAGAGGCACACTGCTAAAAGACACCACTACCCACAACTGCTCACTGTTGCGATTGTCTTCTTCTTTGTCATCATTTCCGGTAGCCCAGAGGCTGCATCTGCCTGTTTCTGCCATCTACCGGTCATTATTTTCATTGAACGAATCCTAAATTATGCCTCGCATCGTATCACAACGGAAGATACAGCAGACTATTTCAAGTGCCTGGTGATGTCTTTGTGCCATAGACTATAGAATTTAAACTTTATTTATCCATACATCCATTAAGTGTGATCTTACATTTATGACACAACCGCTCTAAAGAAAAAAACACTGCCCCCCCACCCCCATTATACTGGCCCTGAGTGGATTTGTATGGAGAGTAAATCTATCAGGTGGCACCATTTAAAAACATGAGCTCGCAGATTCGTCTGGTTCCCAGGCTAACTTTCTGCAGGATTGTGGTGCAATTACCCAATCACATTCAAATTCAAACAGTGCTCATATAGACCATCTTTCTCTGCCTATATAGCCCCATTGTAGACCAAGCTATAAAATGAATGAATAAACCATATACAGTCCAGATGTACATGCCAATGCTTTCTGTCCAACATAATACATAAGATGCCGAAGTGCTCCAAACATCTACATTTAAAACCTATGATGTTTTATTTTAGTAGCAGCTATAGTACTATAACCTTTGTCCCCATATGATTATTAGTGCTGGATAGTTCAGCTGCTGAGCACCCCTCGACCCTAATTAGATTCAGTGGCACAGCAGAAACAGAAACTTGAAATCACTGAAAGAAACTAATGAAAGCGTTTGCAGACAGCACAAAAGCTGTTTTGAAAGCTTGCAGGGAAAAGGACAACTTGAATTTCTGATATGCATTTAAGTGATTTGCATCTCCAGCCAGAAGAGACGTCACAAAGCCACATCTCCTGTCTCTGTTGGATTGTAATAAAGTGACACTTCAGGAATCAGATGCTGACTGATGTTGGGCCATCGTCCATCAGTTAACTGAGGGATCTCTGTAAACACTAGTCTGTCCATATCCCATCTCCTTGTTACAAAACTGTATTATAAAATAATATCCTTGGGAAAACGGACCATGTGAAGTGCTGAAATGTCATGAAGAAGTTTAAATATTTGTGGATCGTGAGCCAAAGACAGAGACGTGATGGAGCTTTCACAGAGGAATTGTGGACCATAAATAATACTTAGTTGTAGTAGAGAATGTATTATCGCATGTTTCTTCATGCTGAAAGAGGACATGATGTTCAAGATATAATCTATCTATCCCAGAGTGTTTAATTGTTTTAATGTCAAGTACATCAGATGCACTTGACATTCAAAAATACTTGACAAAAAATTAAACTCTGTGGTGCTCCCTTTAGGTTAATCATTTTATATTTGGAAATGCCAAAAGACACACACACACGCACACACATCATTCTGAAATTAATAATAATAATAATAATAATAATAATAATAAGCTTTATTTATAGAGCACTTTTTGCAACACTGGTTACAAACCGCTTGAAGTATGTTTAGTTGCTAATACTTTTATAGCTTTATAGCTTTTTAAAATCTAAATATTTCTAGCTGTTTCCCTTGTTTCCAGTCTTTGTGCTAAGCTAAGCTAACTGGCTGCTGGTTGTAGCTTCATATTTAGCGCACAGCCATGAGAGTGGTACCGATCTTCTCATCTAACTCTCGTCAAGAAAGGGAATAAAAGTGTTTCCCAAAATGTCGAACTATTGTTTAAAAGGTGATGAAAGAAATTAACCGGACCATGATCAAATAAATAAAACAAATTCCAGTAATATAAGATAAAAGACAGAAAGAGACAATTCGGGTTAAATCAAGAAACACAATCAGGATAAGCTATTTGATAAAAGTATGTTTTAAGATGGTACTGACTCCGCCAGCCTTATTTCCTTGGGCAGGTCGTTCCAGAGCCTTAGCTCTCTGACTACAGAGGCTCTGTCCCCTCTGGTTTTAAGCCTCTGGGACTCTAAGGACTCTGGGACAGACAAAATACCTCACCCTGAAGATCTGTAGCTACGTACAATTTGGTTTGGGACAAAAAGATCAGCCATAGATCCTCAAGGACTGAGGCCATGAATAAGTTCAATCCTCAAGCTCATCAAGTTTGATAAAGATTCAGTGATGTCTGAGATATTGTATGTGATGGATAGACTTGCAGACTCAGAGTCTATGCCAACATGTAACCTTATACCTAAGTGGCAGGTCATGTAAATGACTACAGATTCGATATTACATAAATGTCTAAAATACTGAATTATTGATGTGATTAGTGAACAACTGTCCTCACACGTTCCACGCTTCCTTTTATCATCACTCAAGTGTGAATTAAGATAACAGATATTTGTGTGAATGAATGATCGTGTGACTGAATCTCACACTATTATATTCATTGCTTTTGTATGATTTTTTTCCACACAAATTATTACTCCTTCACTTTAAAGTTTGGTTTAAAGTTGTGACTCAGACGGTGATGAGTGATGAGTCTTAAGTAATTCTAAATAATACATTTTATTATCCACATCATATTCAAAGCAAAAAATATCATCATCATCATCATTTCGTGTCTAGTTACAGCACAGCAAATCTGCAGAATCATTTTCCACACTAAGCAGCAGGGCAGGGAAACCAAGACTTAGATAATCACTCCTGCTTCGTCATCACAATCAAAAGATATTTCACTAGCACTCTCCAGATGTTAATGACATTTTGATTACAGCTCCCCTCTACCCACCTGATTATCAGGTGACAAATGATACTTCCTTTAGTCCAAAAAGTGGTAATTTGAGAATTGAGTTTGAGTTGAGAATTTGACAACCCCAGGGCTAAGATCAAGAGAGAAGTGATGCTCTTTCTTTTCTACTACAGGAGCAGAACCACCGGGCTGCAAGATGCTGTTAGTGTGGCTGCTTTAAAGCTTGTACTTGTCCCTTTTCACAGCAACTGCTGCCATCTGTGCCTTCACTAATGCATGTCAAAAACCAACGAGTTGTACTGCACAGCAAAACATGTATTTTTAATATATATGTATGTGTATATATGTGCTGACTTTTCAAGAGTTATGGAGTTGAAAAGTGTTAAAATCTGAGCTTTTAAAGTGGCTTCTGTGTCACTTTCCTCCTGATGGTGTGAACTTACAGGACAACGAGAGTCAACTAATCAAAGATTGTGAGATTGGTTTGCTAACGTGCAGGTGGCCCTGTCAGGCCTCTTTGGGGCCCCGGGGCAAAAATGAGCGGAGGTCCCTACTGATCTCTTGTTCCTCCCAATTTCTATACAGAGTGTAATAGTAAGTTATTAGAAATTAGTTTGTGGTAACTTGATTAACCAGACATTGAATATAAACCATATAAGTGCAACATAAACTGAAATAATAAAGGCCCCTTAAACTAAACTTTAACTCAGGGCCCCTCTACAAGAACAGGCCCTGAGTTGCTGACTTGGACCCCATCAATATTACATAAACTGATAAACTGGATGTAAACAGCATTTACATATTAAAATGCCTGAAGGTGAATGAATCCTTGCACACACACACACACACACACACACACACACACACACACAGCCTACCTTTGCCAGTTGGGGGAACTCATTTGGTTTGTCTGTCTATAAAACACCCCAGTGGCTCAATCTGCAATTCAAAGATGAGAGATGAAAGTTTCTTGGTGTTTTGTATCTGATCGCATTCTTGCAGATTCTCGTGGGATGGAGGTGTATCTGACTTTCAAAAACAGCCGCTCCACCCTGCAGGCAAACATCAGATCCCATCCTGCCCTGCAGACTGAGCTAGATTATGTTTCAGCAGTGCAAATCAATAAGAGTGGAATAAGAGGATGGACTGAAGATCACACGGGCTCCAGTTTTCTGTCTACGTTGAAAGCCAAAAACAAACAAAAAACAAACACACAAAAAAGGAAAAATACAAATAGGCTATGTGAGAGAGAGAGAGAAAGGATTTTTTATTGAATATTTGAACTTTAGATTTGTATTGCTTCAATTAGACATGTAGGATTAGGACCACTTACAACCGCTCTTCAAATACTACCATAATTGGATCCTCTCTCTCTCTCTCTCTCTCATACACACACACGCGCACGCACACCCGCACATGCACACTCAAGGTTTAAAAACAGCAGCCGCGCTGTTGAGTCGCATCACGCAACTTGTTGCTCGTGCTTCAGCATCTCCACATCACTTCAGTGACACGAGGGACGGAGCAGGTGTCCAGCTGACAGACGCACAGGTTATCCAAAGAAAATAAGAAAAGAAAAGAGAAGAAAAGAAAACACTGACACAATGAGAGCTGTGTGTGTTTGGTTATCTGTGCTGCTGTGGATGTGCAGCCCTGCAGCAGCAGCAGCAGCAGCAGCGGGACACAGACTCAACGACTCCTCACTTCTGGAAGAGAGGATATTTTCTTACACGGAGCATTTACTTAACGTTTCGGGGCAGTTGGATAACCGGACTTCTGGATTTTTCCTCCTGGACTTTGACGAGGGGATGCTGGAGGACTGGCGCTCTTTGGCCACTACGAAGCGGCGCGGCGGGGAGTCGCAGGACGGGAGAGTCAAGGCGCTGCTGGTGGCCGCGTACTCTCTGATCATCGTGATCTCCCTGTTCGGGAACACCCTGGTGTGCCATGTGGTGGTGAAAAACAAGCGCACCCAGTCCGCCACCAGCTTGTTTATTATGAACCTCGCCGTGGCTGATATCTTCATCACAGTCCTCAATACGCCTTTCACCCTGGTAAGACCTCCTTTGGGACATTGACAGGTTTACACGACCTTCTCTGCGTGTGTGTGTGTGTGTGTGTGTGTGTGTTCACTCACTAATAGCACAGTCCTTCAGGCTACTCTGGTCTTCACACTTTTAAGAAACAAAGTGGGCAAACTTTCTTTAAGCTACTTCTTTTCTGGATTAAGGTAGGCTGGTGGAATATTTAAATAGGCCTTAAAAACACGTTTCCATATAAAGTAATAAAAATGTGCGGTAAAGAGCCCTTTTCCCACAGTTTCCACCCCCTTTTTTAAATTTTTTTTCCCTCACTACACCCTTTACAAATGCCTGCACATCACTGGGCCATACCTGCACTGCTCAAAGTAATGTGTGTGTAATATAATATATTAAGACTGTTCACACCAAAAGATGGCGCCATTTCTCTCTCTCTCTCTCTCTCTCTCTCTCTCTAGTGAATTAATACATTTATCTATCTCCTATCTGTTCCCTGGGTTTATGACTTACTTTGAAACAAAAACTTTCAAAGCATGTTCCCATTTGCCAGCTAAATAATTTAGAGACACCGACTTCATGAGCGTTTTCTCGTTTGTGTTTAGTGGTCAGTCATCACGTGCCTGAACTTGACGGTTAATGTCTTATCTTGATGGTTGGATGAGGTTCGTAAATTGACAAGTGTACGTGATCTACTGCGTGTGTGTGTGTGTGTGTTCCCTCAGGTCCGCTTCGTGAACAGCACCTGGGTGTTTGGGAGGACAATGTGTCACATCAGTCGCTTTGTACAGTACTGCTCCCTGCACGTGTCCACGCTCACGCTCACCGCCATCGCGCTGGACCGACGACAGGTTTGTCTGCGTCAAGGGAGGAAGCCGCGGTGCACGTCTCCCGTTAGAGAGCACCGCGGCTTCACAGTCTCACACCGCTCACTGTGTGATGTGCAGAGCGCTTTACTGTGAAGTTATGAAGGTGAATGTTTTGGTCAGAAAGGTGTGCTCACAATATTCTCGAAATAACACTGTAAGTGACTCAAATACTGTAGCCTACTTAAATAAAATGTTAGGTACTTTTACTTAACATGAGTATTTCCATTTTCTGCTACTATGTACTTCTACCGCACAACATTTCTGAGGGAAATATTACATTCCACTACATTTATCTGACAGCTATAGTTACTAGTTACTATTCAGATATAAGTCAAATATAAGATATTGTTAAAGATTACACCAGTGGTTCCCAACCATTTTGGCTTGTGACCCTCACAATAAAGCACTTTTCCTCTCTAAACTTCTTTCATTTAAATAACTGTTGATTTTATCCAATATTTCACAAAAAAAAGAGAAAAGATTAGAGAAAAGTTTAAAACATGAAAATACATTTCTTTTTGATTCCTTTCCTCTCCCGTTAATCATCTCAAGACCCCTCAGATTTATCTTGTGATGCTTTGGAGGGGTCCAACCCACTGGACTAAACTACCGAACTGTATATAATGTAGTTAAAACCAGCTCCACTTCGACCAGCTACAATAGTTAATACTTACGCAATGATGCATCAGTATTCACAATCGAATAATATTATAATAATATATCACTCACATTTTTCTGCAGAGCAAGTTTACTTTACTTTTACATTTTGGCGATAATACTTATGTACTTGTACTTTTGCAGGACTTTTATTTATAATGGAGTATTTTTACATTGTTGTAGTAGTACGTTCACTTAAGTAAAATATCTGAATACTTCTTCCACCACTGGTCCCAGGTATGCCCATGTGACAAACTTGTTGTCACATGTGGTCGTCTTATAGGTGGAGGTAATAAAAGTGAGTGAAGCCTCTGATCTGATTAGCCACAGTTATTGATCCTGGCAATGAATTAATTGATGAAATATTAGAGCAATAAACATCTTATTCAGGTGTCACTGGGACCACTGAGTGACCCCAAGTTCTTTCTTACCCAATAACGCAGTGTTTCCTCTCAGACTGCAATGAAATGTCTTGTTAGGGCTTTACTTTACAATGTCAGTAAATAAACAATAAAGGTCAGGAGAATATACTCAAACAGTCTCTATATTATTATACTGATCCCATATGAGAAGATCACCATAGGCTCAATACTGAGTAGCCACAGTACAACAATAAAGTAAAGTTAAGATATTATGGTGGTGTTAAAAAGTAGATTGAAGACATTTTATGTAAGAAAAAAAACATGTTCTCCGTTTTGAAATCTGACAATACTTCTCAGCTTAATGCTTGAACCTAACATACAAACTTAATCAGCAGACTGTAAAGCATATTTCTAAAGTGTAATCTATTTAATTGGTTTCTATGAAACACTTCTAAAAATACTGCAATTCAAAGAATGGAGACTCTGCTACCAATGCTACAAGTTCTTAATACTGAATAAAAGTACACTTTTAATGCTGCTCAGCCGTATAATAGAAAACATCTCCTGCTGAACAATCTCTCACAAAATGTCATGCTTAGTTATTGCTTCTTATGCACAAGGAAATGGAATTTGTTCAAGCAACCACTTTAAAAACAAACCATTAAAAATGAGCTGAGGAGTGTTTGTTGGAGCTTTGTGATCAGATGAATGTAACATGATTTGCGCTGCTCTCAACATGGTAATAATATTATCTAATAAATAGTTTAAAGGAACCAAAACACCTCTTCACAGAGACCAGAGGGATGTAATATCTTGAGATAAAAACATCTGTATTTGGTCTGTTGTAGTCGTCTTCTAGACTGATGAATCTGCTCAACAGTAACAAAAGACACAGCAGACATGGGGGTGACCAGCATTTTGAAAATGCCAGGCTACAGGGGAGTTCACATCTTGTCTTCTGATGGTACTAAGATGTCCAATGATGCATTTTCTGACAGGCTCGGTTGCTTTGCCCATATCTTGCAGTGTGCGTAGGACGTTAGCTGAACTGCGTGAGATAAACTGTCTTATAACATGCGCTTCAACAGTCACAGGAGTAGAGAAAGTTGTAGATTTAGTGGGATTGTCACAAGCAGCACAGGGAGTTTTTCTTCGTTTTGGCTTCGACCAAGAATGATCTAACATTTAGAGCTCAAACATGAGAGTTAGAGAAACATATCTGACATGTAGATCAACACTATGAAAAGATTTTAGCAGCAAGGCAGCATAGTGTAAGAGCAATAAAACTATTAGGTAATAGAACTTGCACTGGACGGATTTATAGGCAATGGACAAAGATACTGAATCTAAACATGTGTGTATCTGTATATGTCTGTGTGCAGATTTGAGTTATGACTCTGAGCAGTACGATTTTTGAAGCAAGTTACAGCAATCAGGCGCTTGGTTGTTAAGTACCTTAATTGCCTTCATTAGCTGTGTGTGCCTCTGCACCTGCCGCACCTCCAAATTGTGACTGTGTTGATGAGTGGGCCAAAATCAGCGGGCCAAACTGCAATAAATGACTTCCAGTTGTTTTAAGAACACCAACATGCACCTGTCCCTTTCACCTCACGCTTTATAATCTTTGCCTCACTTTTTCAGTAAGTCTATATCAGAGGTTTTCAAACGGTGAGACCTCCAAGATGGCTGACCAACGCGTCTGAAGACATCCTGACAAATTTGTGAAATGTAGAAGCAGAGTAGGGATTTTCGGCACGAATTCACCTGCTTCCAAGGTGCATGGAGAAGGAAAAGAAAGTCTGAAGAGGTCAAAACTGCAGCAACACTTGTAGTATAAAGAACAACTTTATTGTCAGTTCTCTTGTTGTATCTGAAGGTTACAATGAAATCGTGAGGCAGACATACCCCCCCACCCCCCTACTCCTCTCACCATAGCTGCTGTTATTGAAAGACATGAAGCTACAGCCCTGTTATCTAATGTGAAGGTACTTGAGGACGCTGTGCAGGTTATAAGTTGTAATCTTGTTTTACAGCTGTGACTGAAATTGCTCCCTCATTCATTGACTTTTCCTTACATTGAAAGCTCCGAATGCAAAAAATTAAATTATCACACATTCTCCACGTGAAGAGTCCTCAGGGTGCCCTACAGTTGAGTATTTCAGACTTCATCACTTTGTCTCACTGCTGCAGGTGTAGTGTTGTTGACTGTGATGTTTGACTCACCTCAGGAGCTAAAGCAAAGCGTTGTATTGTGGGAGTTTTCTAAAGCTAGAAGTACATGCTACAAACACTATATTTTTTCTGACTATACAACATGGGACATCTTCATAGATACCAGTGAGAATTTGGACGATCTCTATCCGGTGGTAACAGACTATATACACTTTTGTGTGGACAATGTTATACCAATGAAATGTATCAAGATTTTTCCAAATGATGAAGCGTGGATAAATGGAGAATTGAAAGCAGCACTGAGGAAGAAAATGCAAGCCTTTCAGCAGGGTGATAGTAGGCAGGTTAGAGTTATGCAGAAGGAAATTAGGCACTAAACATAAATATAAGCAGACAATAGAAAGGAAGACAAGGGAGTACACACAATGATAGGACAGGAAAAGGCAGGTAATCATGGGAATGATTTGACCTTTTCAAATGAATTAAATCAATCCTATGGCCGGTTTGACACGTCAGATCTCAATACTGACAACTTATCGTACCAGCGGAGGAAGTTTGTTGAACTTTTAAAAAATGATTAAGTAAAGAAAGGCAGATTTACTGGTAGGGTGCTGAAGGAGTGTAGGGAAGAGCTTAGTTTTGTTTACAGTCACTTGTTTTATGTTTTATGAGGTGTTCCTGGAGTTTTTTCACCACCATTCACAACTCCTGAATTTCCTTTGTGCATAGCATTGTGGGAGACTAGTGTCCACCAAAGCCCACTGAAATATCAAGGATATTTTAGTAGTGATGCATACCGAGTGCACTGAGTATACTTTGTCCCCCCATTTCCCAGTGTGAAAACACCACATATTCAATTAATAGTGGATAATGGATTAGGCACGGCTACAGTGATATCCTCCTACTGTGAGTGTGTGCTGGAAAGGCTCCACATATATACTGTATAGTTTCCTTATTACCATCCACGGACCACGCTTCATAACGTATACACAGGCTGTGAATGAAGGTCTTCATTTAGGCTGCTAATGTACCAAGGTCCAAAAAGCTTCTATTTTGAGAAGTAACAGCTTCACATAATGGAGATATTTGACCGGTTTGTTGTGCAGGTATCTGAGCAAAGAAGCACTCTGATGTATCTATTGTTCGGGTGATTATTAGTTGTTTTTCATGTAAAGCCTGCAGTTTGCTTTTTGATCTATGTTTATTAATAATTGACTTCCATGAGGATTTCAGGTCCGTGATGTACCAGTATATCAAAACATTTTCGCTCATGTGCCAGCTTCCAGCTCTGCAAATTGTCCCTCAGTAGCATAAATGTACGGACACAATGTCTCAACAACCTTGGGTCAAACTGTTAATGGCAATTCTGATGACTAATGTGACCTCTGCTGCTTCAAACCATTTTAGTTCTCTGCATGTCTCATCACCAGTGATGAATTCATGATTTATTATTCTCAGTTTTCTCCCCCAGTTTAACAGTGAAGGCGGTGTTTGATTTCCTTATTAATGCACCTTTTTTCTTCTTAGCCCTCAATAACCGGTACCAGCTGTGGAGCTAAAAGATGTGCTCTTTATACTTTTTTCATATTGGTTTTGTCAATGTGATCCATGTCACATTATTATGAAAAAAAAAAAAAACGGACTTTACTGTAAGTCAGATAAAATCAGACAGACAAAGCCAGACTTTGGAGACAAACGTAGAGGGATCTCTTGATCTTCTCTTCATCTTCAGGTCTACTCTTCTTCAAAGGACAGTCAGTTTGTGATGTGCATATAGACCTGAATGGCAAATACTTGCCATGACATGACATCAGCTGGCTTCTCTCTCTGCAGGGTTTGTCTTCCACCAAGAAGTTTTCCACTTGGTGGAAAACAGGTTTAAATTCCTAGTTACTTTTCAGATTAAGTTCTTACAAAACGTCATCAGTTTATAAGATACGATGCATTGTTGAAGATTAAACTACCCAAAAGTATATGAAGCAGTTCAAATTAGCTCCACCTTGTATACATTGAAGTGCTGCTTACATGTTAATAATAATAATGATCCAGTAATATAACACTGAAAGAGGCCATTCTGCATAATGAGTATGTTTACTTTTGATACTTGAAGAACATTTTTTATAGTGTATTTTTGGTACTTTTATTGAATAAATGATCTAAACACTTCTTCCACCGCTGCTCTCTTAAACGACTTACATGCCATGCACGTCTTCACACAGACTCCTTCCCGACACCTGCATGCATTTGTAAAAACAAAACCAAAAAAAAAAAATGGATTTATACCTGGAAAAATATGAAGGCAGCTGGAAACTAGATAAGAAAAACTGACATGTTAAAATGTGATATTGTATTGCACTGTATACAATTGTTCAGAATAAAGATGATAAAACCAAATTAAAATATACATTTAGAAAAATCAAAAACCTGCAAGGCAAAGTGAGCAAGCATATCTGGCACAGAAAGAAATGCATTTAAACAGATATGGTAAATGGACTTCACTTGTATAGCACTTTTTCAGCGGTTCCCAAAGTGCTTTGCAGATTGGTCTCATTCACACATTCGAACCGCGAGCTGCTCCACCTCCTGAGCCACAGCCGCCCCCAGATGCTGATATTTCATCTTTGCTTTAGTCGGCATTAGCTGTATTAATATTCAATTTCAATTCAGTTTAATTTATATAGCAGGTCTAGACCATACTCTCTCTAGTGTCATGCCTTTAGTTCAGTTTTCAGTAACCAGTAATTTTCTAATAACACTCTAAGAAACAGGAAGCAGTCTTTTCTTTTCGCTCAGTTGTTTGATGCTAAAGGTCCTGTGAGTCTGCACAGTCAGTGCAGCAGGGACTTTGTGTCTCCACTTTGACACCTCCGGTCGTCACTACATACATTCACAGTAAATAAACACATAAAGACCTTCCTCTTTTGAATTTTCCTTCATTTTCAATAACAGAATACAGCACAGACAACATGAGCAAAAGGTTAATTAACATATAAAAAATGGTGAGCTGTTTTCTGCTGGTTGCAGCTTTGACTGTAAAAATGCTTTCAGTAAATTTTATGGGCGGACGTTAACACACTGCTTCACAAATTGGCTTGAGCTCCAGTCTTGTTATTCTTTTGCCACTGGTGAATTGATAATTGGATATGAGTCCTTTCAGAATGTGTAATGGTCCCCTGATAACAGAGAGCGGATATTAGAATTCAAACCTCAGATTAATACACTCATATGGACAAATTATATATTGGTGATTTATTTTTCAGGTGATTCTACATCCTTTGAGACCTCGCATGTCCACGGCACAAGGTGGTGTTTGGGTCGCTGTTATTTGGATAATGGCCAGCTGCTTCTCCCTCCCACATGCGATCTACCAAAAACTCCTGACTTTTACATACAGGTAAAATGATACACACTCTCACATTTCAATAAGGAGAGATCAACTGGAAGTGTATAATAATATTTATGGTGGTTAGCAACAGAGAAAGACTTTCATTGAATGGTTTGACTGATTTGTCTGTGCTTTCCAAAACCGTTACAAATCACTGCTGCAAAAATAAAACCGTGTTCTGATCTTAACACAGCTCTGGTGAAGGTTTGCTTAGGTTTAGGCTCAAACATGACTTGGTTAAGGTTTGGGAAAGATCATAGTTTGGGCTACTTGGTTAAAGTTGGGGAAACATTGTTTTTTTTTGTTAAGGTTAGGGAACCTTCATTGTCATGGTTACAATAATAAACACGAGGTTAAGGTTAGGGAACGACTGGGGTTATGGTTGAACGTTTTGTTGACCCATCCGTCCACACCGACCTCTTCCCTCTGTGGACAAAACCGTGGACTTTTGAACAATGTCACCCGACGTCCTCCTTTGCTCCCAAAGGACAAGAGTCATAATTACTACGGCCGCCAGAGGGTTTCGTCACTTCAACGTAAACATAATATGGGGTCATCAGAATTGTGAATGTAAGGACTTTGACAGTGTGGTGAAGCCGCGGTGAAGGAGAAGATTAGATGGGAAGAAATAGCAGAAATTCACCCAAAATAAAGACAAAAATGTGAGAGATTATGCAACTTGTCAACACCCCTATATTATCTAGTCTGAGCAACCTTTATCTTCTTATTTCTCCTCATATAACCCTTTTCTTAATGTTTTATGATCATATCTGAGTCTTCCCCTCCTCTCATGTCCTCTGAATGCACTCACCTAGAGCTGAAACGATAGGTTGAGGAAATTAATCAGCAACTATTTAATAAAAAGGATCAAATGCCCCAAACTCTCTGGCTCGAGCTGCCCAGATGTGAGGATTTGCTGGGGCTTTTTTTTTGGTCATATATGATAGTTTACTGACTATTTTTGGACTGTTAGTCAAAATAAGCAATTTGAATATGTCACCTTGGGCTCTGTGGAGCTATAATGGGCAATTTCACTATCAACAGTATAATCAATAATGAAAATAATTGTTAGTTGCAGCCTTATTCTGACCTAATTCTCACCTCCTTCCCTCTCTCACCCCGTTCACTAATCTGTCTCTGTTGCTTCCTCTGTGCTGTAATTCTCCTCACCAGTAAGGAAAAGGAGCGCAGCCTGTGTGTCCCAGACTTCCCAGAGCCATCAGATGTCTACTGGCAGTATATTGACCTCCTGACCTTCATATTACTTTACATGCTGCCACTCCTCATCATCACTGCCTCCTACACCACAGTGGCCTGCCGGCTGTGGCGCCACAACGCCATCGGTGACACCACAACAGCTCAGCACGCCGCCCAGAGAAGAAAGCGCCGGCGGACGTTGGCCATGTTGCTCCTGGTGGTCGGGGTGTTTGCTGTCTGCTGGTTCCCACTCAACTGCTATGTGGTGCTGCTGTCCAGCCAGGCCATCCACTCCTCTAACGCCCTTTACTTCTGCTTTCACTGGCTGGCTATGAGCTCCACCTGCTACAACCCTTTCATCTACTGCTGTCTGAACCCCACCTTCCGCCAGGAGCTGAGGCTCCTCTTCGACATGTGCAGGAGGAAACAGAGGGCGGTGGTCGAGTTGGAGCCAGAGCTCCGCCCTGCAGCTGCCTGCACTCCTTGTCACAGGACTGCCTGGCCCGACAACCACGAGTCCTCGAGGCCAAGGCATGCTTTGTCCCACCCGGGCCACGCCTCCTCGCAGCAGAGTCATGCCTCTTCCAGTCAGTCCCACAACCTAAAAGATACACATGTGCTCTTTACCGCCAGGCAGGCTCTCACAGGAAGAACCGATATCCTCTCAGTGGAGCCCATCGTGGCTGTGAGCTGACTGGGAACAGCTGCCACGATGTGATGGGATTTTGGTATTTGAGATTAATTTAATCCTATTTTAGGATTTTATCATGTTCAAAGGATGCCAGGATGTATGGAAGGGCCTACACAGGATTTTAATAGCAGCAGAGCGAGAGGAGATGGTTCTCACTTTTTTCTATCTAGGTGTCAAGAAGTGAGGATTCAGCCCTTAAAAAACTAACAAAACAATCTCACCATGAGACCCATTTAGCAGCTGTTCTGGAGCTTTCGATCGTATCGCAGGATCTTCCTCAGCAGATGGAGTTTTTCCTGCGACCTCTCCTCCGTGTTGGCTTGACAGCTGAGATTAAACGTTCATTTTTTGACCTTGCAAAAAGCAGCTGACAAAACACTCTCACCACAAGGTCCATTTAGTAGATGTTCTGGAGCTTTTGATCAATTTTTAAAAATAGTCTCAATACTGTTGCAGCATTGATGCTATGATATACAAAACATGCATCAGGCTACACAACACTATCTGATGTACATTTCTTTTGTCTGAAAAATCCTGTGAAATGTCAGGCATTGATATTGATGCTCTGATCATGTAACTGTTTGTTCTGTCTGTGTTGTTTCTTTCAGCAGCCTTTTATGGGCCTGCACGGCTTGCAAGGTCGCAACAAAGTTCATTCAACCCCCTAAAATCTCCCTAAAACTGTGAGAAAAAATCCGCTCATAAAGGTGTTTGCCTTCATGACGTTGGTTTCTGCCTACGAGGACAGAATCTCACTTGCTACATAACCATGTTGAGAATTAAATCACGTTCACATTGATCCACAGGCCACTTCCAACCCATTCTGCTGCTCATACTTTTTTTCTATTTATGAGTCACATACAGCCAGAGTATGTACAGGGAAAACAATATACCAACAAGATATTACAGCAGTGTAGGTGACTTATCTTCCTCATCGTCATCTCACACTTTACACTATTACTCTGTACCATAGACTGTGTAGTCTCAAGTTGCTTTAAAGGCCCCTTTACACTGTGTGATTTTGGGCTGTCTGAGACAAAAGTTGACAACCATGAGAGAAAGACCACCACAATGTGACCCTCTGCTTCGACCCACGTCTACAAACCAGCCAATGATGCAGAATACACTGGCCAGCATGACATCTCGCAAGCATGTTTAAGGAAACACACACACACACACACACACACACAAAAGAAAACGATGAAGGCGAAACGAAAAACAAGTTTGTGGGACTCTGCCAAAGAGTTAAAACTTTGTGGAGCCGTCGCAAAGCTTGTTTATTAAACATTAGAGTGACACAGATGCATGATGGGAGCTGATGATGTACTCCTGTTCTTATATACTTTTTCTGTTTACATCATAGAGCTGTTCATCATGCATTCAGCGCACAATCTGACATGGCTCAAATTGATATCCTACAGTCATTTCATTAAAGATTTTATTAAACCCGTCTCACACAGTGTGACATGCAGTAAACGTACAGAATCGTTGTTGTTGCGCAGTCTAAAAGCGCCTTTAGTCAATCAGACGACGTGCAGTTTAATAAATAAATAAATAAATAGAGTATCTTAGTTTCAAAGCTTTTAGAACAAGCTACTTTTGTCTTTGTGTATCTGGTATCTGGGTTGAAAATTTCAACAGTACATGCAGAACAAATATGACCACTTTAAATTTTGATTCACGCTGTTAAAAGCTTGCGGGTGCATTAGTGTGTTCATTTAACATTGCTGTAGTGGAGCACTTCCCTTCATTTCATATTGCTTATATATCCAAATAATCATATGCCTGGAAAATCTAATCTTGATCTTTAATCTTATACTCTAACCATGCTACTCTGGATGCTGTGGAAGTGGAAGGCAGAAAATAATTTTTCTATACTTCAGCTACACATAAACAAGTCCTACAGTCTCTGCATCGCTGTGTTCTGTGAAGGTCATTATAAAGTAACAAGAATGAGAGTGCACAGACAGCAACAATCTCTAGAACCTCCATTCAGCAAAGAAAAAGCAAAGAAAAAATGAATGGCTTCTACTTTATTATGTCTTCACAGGCCGGATTCATGTTGGCACCTTTTTACTCTGCCAATGAAAGGAAGCAAACTATGAGTGCATGCAATCAAAGCACATGAAAAATATGTGTATAGGTTTGGTGTTCATACCAGCTGAACCAGCTATTTAACACAGTCTCATTTTGTGGGGAAATTGAAACGGGAATAACACATTTTCCTTTTGAAAGACTATTTCTAAACTATCACATTACGGGTCTGAGAAACATGAAGTCCAACAAAAGTGTGTTACTGTGTCTTTACGCACATGCAGTGAGTATTTCATTGCAGCATAACAAGATTAGATAGAAACGTGTGCATTAATCAAACTTTAAACGAAACAGATTTTATGCTGTGTCGTCATGACAATCACAGTTGAAAGTAAAGAGGTTTGTGGTTAAAAAAAAAAATATGTTAAATATTTTCATCTTTGAAGGGTACGACATTATTGTGTTCCAGTATTGTTACATGAAATGGAATAGGAGACTTCATGCAGTAAAAGCATGATTGGCAGTGAAAGATACTGGAAATATATTGCCGTGAGTGTTCAGTGTTTCTTGTGAACAAAATATATTTTATGACTGAGAAAGTCAAAACAGTGAAACGTGTGTACATGTGGAAAAGATGTATGTATGTAAAAGAAAAACTGTGAAAAGACATTTTTCTCACTGCTGTAATTAATGAATCAGTTGCTTTATTTTTGGGTTTGTTGAAGGGAAATTATCAATACGCCAAAATAAAATTTGAATCTCTTCTTAATGTAGTGTCATCTTCCAGAGGTAATGGTTCAGGAATCTGTGTAACATTATAAATGTGTTTTTCTGTGTTTGTCTTTGTCTTTAAACGTTCTGTTGTTTGTATTATTTTGCTGTAATTTGTGAATGTTAAAACCTATAAAAATAACAACAATAAAATAAATTCACAAACAATTAAACTTGAATCTAATTATTGGCTTTGAACATTCACACTTTTCTTCTTTTCTGGAACATTCAAAGGCACTGATTGAACATTAACAACTGCTTTGATTCTTGAAAAAAAGGGATGCCTGCAGTTCAGCATTTCAATCGCAATGTGCCTACAAAAAGAATGGAGAATGGACATGTAATATGATTAATACATGAGATTTCATAAGACATACTGCTGCTGTACACATCTCCTGATAAGAAAAGCAGAGCTAGAAACCCATATACATCTTCTTTTGTCCCATCAAACACACTGAGTTCATTTCCCCACTTACATACAGTATAATAGCTTAGGCAGCGCTGCTGTGTAGAAACTTTCCTCATGACTTGAGGTGTACTTTTCTCTTGAAGGTATATTCGTTTTTGTCCAGGGGCTGTAAGCCTGAGTGACAGCTCCGAGAATAAAAACAGCCTGGCACAAATAGCAGGATGCTTCAGTATGGGGCTTTTTTCCTATCTTTCAATTTGAGAGCATGATTTATTGATTTCGGGTTCAGATTTTGTAATACTCTCCCTCAAAACTCTGCTCTCGCACTCAAACAGCCCCTGCTTGCACTTGGATTTGCTCTGCTGCTGCTCAAACTGGATGCTTGCACTCAGATATATTGTTGCTTGCGCAGATTTCCTGCGCTCCAGCTTCAGCCCTTCTCCTCGCACTCAGGCTGCTTCTGAGTGCTCGTGAAACATCTGCTCTCAGATTTCTGCTCTCTGATTTTTTGTGCAACATCCCTGTCAAAATCCCCCAACCAATAGAATACCATTACATGTAGCTATTAGAGTAAAATAAAAAGTACGGGTGCTGGTATATATATTAACTGTACATATAATAAAGCCGGGGAGGGCGGGAGTGGATGAACCCGGTTAAAGTAAAGAGTAGCCGCCCGTACGGGACGCTGTAAGAACTAAAGCGAACGCACCTGCAACGAGGTATTCTATTGGTTGGGGAATTTTGACAGGGTTGTTGCACAGGTGAGGACAGAGCATTTTAACGGTATCATCACTGGAATAATCTAAAAGGTAGTGCTGCTACAATGATCACAGGCTTCCACTCTAGTGAGAAAGCAGCTGCATTAAATGATGTGTGAGTAGACATTGTGGGTGATACATGCTTTTTGATAAAGCGGCGGTACTAAATTACGCTTTAAAAAACAGTAGATGTCTGCAGAAGGTCCATTTCACAGCAGTTTTCTCTAAAAAAAAAAAAAAAATAATAATAATAAGGGACATGTTTTGGATGCTGATGAACAGCTTCCCTAAAACCAACAGCAGCTCAGGTGAAATGCCAACAAGTTCAGGGGATTTTGGATTCTGGCGCTGAAGCTAAAGCTGAAGTTCGTGTGATAGCAGCAGAGTGTTGGGGGGGAAAAAAAGAGGTTTGGGGCATCTAAGACGTAATGTTCTCTCTCTGCAGAGTGAGACAGTTTGAATAATAATGTGTCTGTGTTTGAGTTATGTGAGATGGAAAGGTGCACTGACTGCCTCAGCAGTCCCAGAAACTGTAAATGCAGAGTGCATCAGAGTGCATCAGCCTCCATGCTAGGAGCATGCAGGACCTTTCAATGATTTTGAAATTAATTATGTACGAGGTGTCATAGTGTAGCAGTGCTGGTAGTATTAATCAATTGCGAGGCAGTTTTATTAATTTCTAGTTTGGCCTTCTGTATTCAAGTGAGCAAAGACTAGGTACAAAGACTATTATGTGATAATAGTCATTTAATAACATACAATTCTATAACCAAGGCAAAAGTGTTGTATATAACCGATTTTTCTTTTGTTAGATTGTTTCCATTCATCAGTCTTCTAAACTCACTTAACCTCTTTTAGGAATTAACCTGTTTTTTTGTTGATAAGGGTTTACGGTGGAGCCTATGCATGTCCTGCTGAAGCTACACTATAGCTGTCGTGCACCTTAGCAAAAAACTGGTCAAAAATTGGTCAGCTTGGGCTTCTTTTTTCCAGCGCCGGTGGAGGATTGTTGATTGTGAAGACGACATTAAGCAATTCAAGGCTCATTTCCACTGCAAAACCTTTGTCGTCTTCGTCCATTGTTGCTTTCTGTCACAGTGAAGAAAAGAATGTAAACACAATTCATTTGGCTATTAATGATCGCTAAGTCTCCTATTAAGTAGTGAAACATGAAAAACATTCCCATTGCCGCCCTGTATCACAAAGTGAATGATGTAAACGCATTCACTGTGGTTTATATAACTATGGCACAATCCGGCCTGATAATGTATGATCTATCAACGGGTAAAATCAGATATTAAACCTTAAATCAATACCCACACCATGATGAACAAGTATAATCCTAATAGACCCTTTTCACGGCAGACATTTTGTCTTGTCAAAGCAGGAAAAGCACAGGTGAAAATAATAACATTAACGATGGCTCCATTCCATTTAGTGTCCCAGTAAGCCATGTCAGTGAGTGACCATGCACAACATCAGAGCCCTGGAACTGGCTCACCTAAATGGAATGCAGCCATCATTAATGTTATTAATTCAACCTGTGTTTTTCTTGCTTTGACAAGTCAATATCTGCTGTAAAAAGGGTCTATTGTAGAGAGAGCGAGATGCCACAAGGTCCTTGGTGAACCTTGTGAAGATATGACAGTTATTGCTGTACCTTTGATCGCAGAGCAGCATCCTCAAAGCCCACTAAGGATGTTATTTGGGACTTGAGGGGCCAGAGGAGCAGTTAAAGAGGAGCATTCACCTATGGGAGGTAACATTGTACTTGTGTTCACTAAAATGCTCATCCTGCAAAAGATCCTTAATGCTGTAAGTCTGAAAGATTACGATGCAAAGGGGAGGGGCACAGACCGGGCTCAGTTAAACCACCCTTGGGCTCTTGGCCTAATCTTTTCCAGGAGCCCTGTTCCATGGTGCATGCAATCAGGATTAAAGACAAATCTCACAAAGACAGACCTGCAAAGTCAACCATCTCAGCAAACTCAACCACCTTTTCGTAAAACTTTGCAACAGTTAAACATCTGTATGGCCAAACACACATCCAAAGACAGCTATGAGAAAGGCAACTTAATGGCAGATTTTTGCCACAGTCCACCACTTTGTTCCAGACTGAAGTATCTCAACAACTATTGGACGGATTGTCATCACATTTTGTATGGACATTCGTGGTCCTCAGACACCATGTGGTTAAAGTTTACTTTTTTCATAGAAATATCTTGACAACTGCTGAATGAACTGCCATGAAATTGGGTTTGTTTGTTTGTTTCCCTGAGGATGAAATCTAATAACTTAAGGGCGTTCCCCCTTTTAGCACCATCATCAGTTTAAAATTTGACTTTGTCCAACACTTTTTACAGCCATATACCAACAAAACTAATGGCATTCCTATCAGCCTCAGCTGTACTCGCTATATTAGCAAATGTTAGCATGCTAACACGCTAAACAAAAACAGTAAACATTATACCTGCTAAACATCAGAACGACAGCATGCTGACATTAGCATGTTGCTCAAAGCACCACTGTGCCTAAGTACAGCCTCACAGAGCCACTAGCATGGTTGTAGACTAGTGTTGTTTGAAGATACAGTATCTACAACTGTGACCAGGGGTGTAGTACTTGGGGAACAACGGGGACTGAGTATGCAGGGCCTAGAACACTAGAAAGACACTAGAATGAAGAGCTGTGGATGCGGGGAGGTGCCTATAGAGAAAGCCTGTTACGCTATGCACCTGCCTGTGACATGATGGAATAAGATGAAATTAGTGATGGAGGGGATAGGTTATCTCAAGAGAGAGACCGCCTTTCATTGTCCTACTAAATGACTCAAAGTCTAAACTCTGCTATTGGACCCATGCATGCTGCTGTAGATAAAGCTATCAATCCTCTGCTGAAGCTGCCACTATTCATCTCTACATCAATGAAAGAGAGTGTTTTCTATTAGAAAACTTACTAATTTCTAATGTGACAAAAACTTGTGGATATGTTAGAAATTAAAAAGTAAGTAATAGCACCCTTAATTCAAGGGTGATGGAAAGGGGTGATATTTAAGAAAAAGGTTTTTTTTTTTGTGAGAGGGGAGATGGCATGCCCACGCAACACTTAGATGTTCCCACTTCCACAAAAGAACCGAGAACTTCACTGAACTGCTACACTCTGCTTCAAGCTATTGCACCACTCTCTCACTGATGGAAGACCTTGAGTAGAAGTGGAAATGAGGGTAATGCCAAACAGGTGGTCTGAGAGCTTGTGAGCCGATTAAGGTCACCCTGACCTGCAGTGTCATCAACACAATGCCATTTACAGAACATCACTGCTGCAGGAGTTGCACATTAAAGGAGAGATGATGGGACAGAAGCACGCTACACTCTCACCATGAGTCAACCTTCATTTGATTGTGCAAGAACTGACCTGCAGCGCATTTGGCCATTATGGAAATGCCACAACCAAGCTTTATACCTTTTGTAATGATGAGAACAATTTTACAAGAATTACTGGAAGACTCGCAGTAGCTACTAATTTAACACATTTTCTGCATTTTACCCTTATGGCTTTGTCCTCTGCAGAGTGCTTATGTAGTGGATCTCACTCCGCGTTGTGTTGTTGAAAGGTAATAACTGCATCTCCTGGGATGGTCAACGCATTTTATTGCCAAATGTCATCCACTGGAATCAAGAAACACACATTTACAGGGTTGCTCCTGCATAAACGCTCCCCGCGCCTGTGTAACATCATGAGCAAAGTCACTACATGCTTCATGCTGCTCACATATCTCAACAACTTTTTCCTTAATTAGCAGATTTATGCATAAAGTGAACACAATTGTAGCTCTAAACCATTACAGTGTCAATACCTTGGCTTTGCATTTGTTCAAAGCAACTTAGCATCAGACACATATCAAAACATTACAGAAAATGAACACAATAAAGAGAGCGCATACCTTTCCAGGAGAAAACCCGGGTGAAAAGAGGAAGTAACGAGCACTGGAGCTCAACAAGTACAACTTCATAAACAAAATAAAACTATGGCGATACTTCCTGTTATAACCCAGAATATCTCCTCTTTTGTAGGGAAGTGACCAATCTTTACATGAAACTACACTTACTCTCATAACTACATTATGTTTCCGGCATTCTTAGGAACATAACAAGAATAAGAAATACCAACCTACACTCTTCAAAATAAAAGTCTTCACTTAACCCTCCTGTTATGTTATGTTATGGGTCAAATTGACCCGTTTTAAAGTTTGAAGATCTAGGAAAAAATAGTTAAAAGTATTTTTTCAGTATGAAACTTTTTCTGCTTGCCTTAATTAGTGTAATCAACGTATAAAATGAAAATGGTTCATCTCACATATTTGCAACCACCCCCTGCATGTTTATATCACATAGATACTGTTCGGGTCAATTTGACCCAACAGTCAAACTGGAGGTAAAAGAGTGTCAGAAATGTCAGACTATTTCTTTCTTTGCAACTGTGAGACATATTTCACCCCAATCTCTCACACACACGCGCACAAACTCGCACACACACGCACACACACACACACACAAATTCCCCCATCCCCTCTTTCTATCTCAACCTGTAAAGTGCAAGAAAGTGCAGGTGTTATGACTTTTGATGGGAACCATTTATGTTCTCGCGGGAAAACTCCACCCACATTCAGTGGACACTCAGCAGGGGAGGGGCAAAACATATAAAAGATTCTCTGCATGGGAGTCCTACCAACATTACACACTGTCAGTCAGAGCTTTACAAAAAGATGACATTCCAGGAGGCTCTGGAAGCCATCTTAGATCATGACAGTGAAATAGAGGAGGATGTGTGTGAAGATGAAGACTATCTTGAGCTCAGTTCTGATTCTAATGATTCTGATTTTGAACCAGATGAGGGAATTGCTGTTCCTATTCCTCCAAGCAAGACATTCATGTCAAAGAATGGGGAAATACAGTGGTCTTCATCCCCAAATATGCGTCAGGCAAAACTGTCTGCAGAAAACATAATAAAGACAGTGCCAGGGCCCACTAGGATGGCAGTGACCCGTGTGACAGACATCAAGCCAGTTTTCGAGCTGGTCATGCCTAATTCAATCCAGAAAATCATTCTGGAAATGACCAATCTAGAAGGGAGGCATGTTTTTGGGAAGAAGTGGAAGGAGCTGGACAAAACACATTTAGATGCGTATTTGGGGCTCCTCATCCTGGCTGGGGTCTTCACAGACAGTGCATGTATGTAAAACAAAATTTAAATGTTATGTTTCAATGTTATGTAAAACTATTGTGTTTTATATGTTGGTCTTTCAAAAATAAAGTGGTGAAACATTAAAAAAAAGTTTGAACATGTATTTTTTTTATGGAAACCAGTGAATTATCCTAATTGAACCATTACCTGTGAGAGGTAAGGAACACCATTGCACTAAATATTGATAGAATAGTTAGTAATGGAGTTAGTAATGAAATATTAACAATGCTTATTAGGATTTTTTTGGTTTCTGACATCTTTTGGATAACTAAACATGCACCAGGTCAAATTGACCCGGGAACATCATTGCTGTTTCTGACAAATGAACATAACAGGAGGGTTAATCCACAAGAGATTTTACATGGATATACAATGTCCTGTTCACAATATAGCGCAACAACACACTACTACTACACTTACTCTCATTGTCCTAGACCTCCTAGGATTCTTGCAGTCACCAGCGAGCCACTTCAGCAATAAGGACATGATCTCTCGCCGACTTCCCATTTGTGAACACTGCCAGCTGCATTTAATGGAGCATCAAGCCAAACACAACCAGCCAGGGATTGTTCGGGCTATTCAGGAGGTGTAATTTCTTTTATTTCCAGTGTTAATATTCATTGGCATTTTTCTAAAGGTTATTCTTTTGACTGAAGATGTGTCTGTCACAAATTGAAATGAACTGCCGCTTTCAGTGAACCACAAAATGTCAGCGTGTCGAGAGCTTCACAGACTTAATATTTTTAACCCCGTCAGTGGGACCTGGTATTGTCTCTTACTGACATTACATTTAGAGTTTGTTGCTAAATGTTAATTGTGAATGCCATTGCTTTTTATTTTATTCTGGCACTTCAGACGGCCAAATGTTTTCTCCATTATGAGGGGTTGTGATTGACCAACCATTGGAAGAAGGCACTTCAGAAAGTTTTTAACTGTTAACAGCTGTTTGTCATGTTCTTCTTGTTTGAATTATGATGATTGACTGCTTGACAAAGGAATGCAACCATTTTCATTGCTTTAAGAAGCATCTGCAGATGTTTGTGTGCTAGTGTGTTGTGTGAGAGAGAGAAAGAGTGACAAGGAGAATGAGCACTCGCTGCGATAGTGTCAGGAGTAGGGTTGGGGGGAAAGGGAATTATGTATTTTCTCAGTCAGCTTCTTACAATGAGAGATCGGATCCTACAAGAAGACGCTGTCAGGATTCAGCGACATTTGAATCATTAGTTGACCCATCAGTGATGCTGGGTGTGCTCAGAGGTGAGACAGGCTTGAAATTTTCATTCAGAGAAGGCAGCGGTACACTGCTTTTCTGCAGCATCAGAAAAGTTTAATAACTTAGACTGAGTTATTATTTAACATTACTCCCTGTGTTAAGACCAGTCAATCAGTTTGAGTGAGCGCAGGTTTTAATTCAGTGTTTTCAGTTTAAACACCGCGGCTACTTTTTTTGTACATATTTGGAATGTGCCTTTAAGTTTCTAAAGTTTAACTACGCTACATCTATCATGCAACAGACAGGGCGAGCACTTGTTGGAAACGAATTCACCTTAACTTAGCTCTGCAAACAAGAAATGTTTCCAGTGAAGTCTTGTTCAGTTATCTTTTGTTATGAAATACAATAATCCTTCAGAGTGGGAGCCAGAGTAAAATAGATTTCCACCTTTGTCTTGTGCTCAGGGTATAATGAAGACCTAACAAAACACGAGGGAAATAATGATCTATAATGTTGTGAAACCTCATAGTGAAAGCTTCACGCAGTAATTACAGTATGTTGAGAAAAGAGGGCTGAAATATGATGAGATTTCAGATTGCGCAGACTTGTAAACACTTCATTACTGATTACTCTAATAGCCACGACAGATGCATGTGTTTGCTTGTTCATTTGTACAGTCGTGTCAATGGATGTATCAATGGCACAGATATTTGTGCTACGCCACTTCTTATTGATGAAACAAGACGTTATAGGAGAAGCAAGGTTTTTCCATTGATACCCAAAGTTCTGGTGGAGGAAACGAAAATAATTGGCTTTGAATTTCAAGAGAGAAGTCGAGTTTTTCCACGTTTCACTACACAGAGTTCTTCTGTCAGCCAACAAAGGAAGTGCAGCTCATAAGGTGGTTTCACACCAACTTCAACATTCACCTGTGGTGGTTACAATTTGTGTTCAACACGTCCATCCGCTCTCTGACCGCTGCTCTCAACTTTATAATTTATCTCCTCAAACGGTAATCAGAAATCCCCTTCTGACAGGCACATTGCAGAACATTCCTTAAGTTTTTAACTGAGCAGTGCGATCATTGCGTGGCGCCCTGCTAGTAAAGTTACCTTTAAAGCTCATGAACTCAAAATCATGAATTCAATTATTGTTGTTTTTCTATGACCTCACCTCTTGTCTGCTTCAGGCAGGTCTGAAAAGCTAACGTGCCCTTGGTCCTGCTCTCTTTTATAAATGTTTCTTATTTTATCTTTTGTTCATTTTGCCAGTGCATTAGTAGAAGCAGACTGACATTTTCTTTTGTGCCTTTACATTCTACCTTCATGCTGGTTATGTGAGCAGTCTGGCTCACATTTAACCTGTTTCTGTCTGTGTCGAACTGAAGTCACAGTTACATAAAACAAGCACAGTGTGGGCGACGGACAATCTTTCCTCCTGAACCTGCTCGCACATAACTTTTTTGTCTTCAGCCAAGCCATTGCTAATTGGCAAAATATTGTTGCATTTAAACCACATCTATATTTTTCTTGCTTCACCTCTTCTGTATCTGCTGGCTGAGAATGTGGAGGTCAACAAGAGATCATTGATTTTTGTTTTTCTTTTCTATATCTCAGTATCCCGATTCCTGAAGACAAACATAAAAACTTTGAGTGGAGAAGGTTTACATACTGATCAATTTGTGTTTTTATCAATTCGTCCTAAAAGCTTTAAATTTTTTTTTTGTTTGAAATAAAGGAATCTTTGTATGGACCTTCATCTCGGTCCTGCTTTGTCCCTGCAGCGTGGATATACATGTATTTCTGTCACAGAGTGCTAAGCTTGCAGCGTTGTGACTGTGTGTAGCAGCTGGAGGAACATTATGTGTTGCTGAGACAATTACAATAACAGCCAATTTAAATGTTTCTGCTCTGTCAGTAGAGGCTGTGTCAAGACAGAGGCTGTGTGTGAAATAATAACTCTTCTGTTTGCTGATGTTGAGGTATTGACTCTTGAGAAAAAAAGAACATGTTGCCTTCAGGGTCAAAGTGTCAACACGGCTGTCAATACAATACAAAACTCTCAGTTCGCCACAATAATAACAGCTGCACACCAAGGCTGTGGAAAAGAACTAACAGTTTAGTTTCTATTTGGCTTCTATTATTTACAACTTGTACATGTACATTATTGATCGATTGATCTTCCCTCTTCTCCATACGTCCCTTTCTAGCGCAAAATCCACAGTCCTCGTTCTGTGCAAAAAAAACAAACAAAAAGCAGTATAAAGTTCAGCTATGAGGCTTCAGCAGTCTTTTTAGAACGACATCCCCTCCTTGTGTTTGCTTTGGAGGGATATTGATACGAAGAGGGAGCTTTGTACTAAAATGATGATTGGTTAGTGTCATAAATCTCATTTTACTGCTCGCTATCCAGTGATTCCCGAACTTTTTTAAGCCAAGGCACCCACTCCCACCCACACAACACTCACACACTACGGTCATGCAGCCTTTTCAGCCAAAAATGACACGAGACTTTATTCTCATAGTTCGTTGCTTGGCTCTGAGTCGTTATTCCTGATTGTTGTGCACCTGGAAAACTCACATGCCAGAAAGCACTTTGTGTTACGACATGACGTCTGGCAGCTGTGAGTTATCATGTCACCAGTTATAGCTGCATATTAACAGGGTCTTAAATATGGTGATTTCAGTATTTGTTGCTTTAAAAACGTTAGTACATCCTAGGGTGCCTTACGGATGCTCCAGTGGGGCCACAAGAGTTGTTCATTTACATTTTATATTTTACCATATAACAAAACAAAGCAACATTTACATCTGAGTGTCTATTGTATAGGGAGTAGTGAATATTCTTTTTCACAGGCAGCCCCTGCATATTCCTCAACTCTGGGCACCAGTTCCCGTCTCATCAGCCCTTCACTTCAGACGCACTTCACATTGGACTATGATTTTCTTTTTCTCCTTGCAGTTTGTAAAATTGTCTGAGCTGCGTTGGTGTAGGAGACATCTCTGAACTTTACTTGTTATCCTGTCTGCTTCTTTTTCCTTTTTTAATCATTGTTCAGTTTGCCTCGCCAACACCTCTGATTTTGTTTTTCTTTAATTAAACTCTGAGAGGTTCTACAACATTTAATTTACCTTTTGTATAAAAATCTAGTTTAAAATTCAGCCGAAGCCAATAGGTTAACATTACATAACACTATTTTCTGTTAATAACATCAACCTGCAAAGTAACTTAAGCTGTCATATAAATGTAGTGGAGCAAAAAGTTCAATATTTGCCTCTCAAACGTGGAGTACAAGTATAAAGTAGCAGAAAATCCAAATACTCAAATAAAGTGCAAGTACCTTAAAATTGTACTTAAGCACAGTACTTGAGTGAATGTATCGGACAGCCGCGGTGTTTGACAAACTGTATGCATTCCTGAAATGTGGACCTGTGTCTGTGTTGTGTTTTTTTCTGATTCAATCACGCCTGGCCTGTCCATGAGGTGTCCCCTTCATGTTACCTCTCTCTGGGCACCTGCTCTCCTCTCATCAGACCTCTTTAACTCACTGGCTAATCAGTCATTGAGGTCATATTAGCATATTCTGTGTATAATTGTCTTTTTCTCCCTGTTGTTTGAAAAAAGGTCTGAGCTGCGTTGGCGTTCTGGCAGTGTCTGAGCCTGTTTACCTGAGTGCTTCTCTTTTTTTTAACCAGCACTCAGTTTGCCACGCTGACACCTCTGGTTTAATTTAATTTTGTCTATTTTCTATACCTGCTGCCAACTTTATGCCTGCCTAAAGTAGTGCAGAGTTGTATCTCCTGTAACTTCTGTTTTGCCTCCTGTGAATGCATTTGAGTCCTCATTCCTGCTGTAACAGCACGAAATAGCACAACACACTGTAGCACAGAGGGGCCGCAAACAAGATGTGCCGACAGGAGATCATAAGGATAAATGAGGCAGAGCCAAGCAGTCAGAAAATCTAGCTACTCGCAAGTCACAGTGTCCTTATTGTGACTATTGTGCATACAGACCAGTATCTAAATTCAGTTGAAGCACTGATGCATGAAAAGAGGCACAGATATTATTTGCATATTTAGCAAAGTGTCTGCTTTGAAACCCCCTTTCTTCTCTATTCTTGAATCTTCTTGCATGACAATGTTGAAGGATCATACTGGTTTTGTATGCTCCACACCTGCTACATGTATGTGTCATCTCTATGATTGGGTAGCTGACAGTTGCACTGTGGGGACCTCGGATGTCCCGGACTTGACAGCTGATTGATGAGCAGCATCATTTCTTTTCTTCCACATTACGTCACTAGCACACTGGCTCAACAATTTGCATGCATCTTTTTTCCAGCTCTGGCATTATTGAGTAAATCCTCTTTAGAGTAAGTCTTTTATATTCACATTAACCCAATTAGTTTAATACAACCAACATGATTTGCTTTGACCTCTAAAGGCTTAATTGAGTTGAACCAAGTTGTATTTCAAAAGTTGTGGTGATATTAATTTAAAAAGTATTAGTAATCACACACTCACAAGTCAGACTAAGCTACACTAGCAATTTCAATTTAAACTGTGTATTATAAAACTCTTTATGTCCAAATAGTTTCTGTTAACGTTGAACATTTTTTATACCACCATCTGTGCACACATGTCCACTTCAAACAATACTAAAATTAAAAATGAAGGCCAGACTGAACCTGTTCCTTATTCCCAAATGAGATGGTCTAACGTCACAATATCCAAAACTAACAGTACGTTCGGGAGCTTCAAATGAGCACATTAAGTCAAATATTTGCAGGTTTTCACCAGGGAGTTGTCCTTAAACAAGACAAAACAAAAAATGACAACATATTCAAATGATTAATATGGATTTTGAAGGACTGATCCCCCAAACTGGATCCAGCTCTTCACTCCCTGTGCATGTTAAAGAAACAGAAAACACATCAAATACACAAAATTTATTCTCCCAGAGGAATACAGAAGATACAGCATGTTTTCCAAGTCATTTTTGTAGAGGACTTTGTAAATACACTCCTGTTTTACTTCAAAAATAGAAATAAACAAAACACAAACATCAGAAATTTAAACAACATCCGCTCATTTCACTGTTCTTATCTGCGACTGTAGCTTCCCTCTATTCTTTTAAAGTAAAATATATATTTATAGGGAAAAAATGTCTCACATAATCTTAGGTAATTTCGGTTACCAGAACCATGGACGGTCTGAAAACAAACATGTCTGCCTTGCCCCTGTTATTTACTGCTTCTTTATTTCCGTCATAAACAGCTCCTACATTTTAAAGAGTATGTAAACATATTATATATCTTTAGTGAAAACTTAGTGCCGCTTCCCATGGCAACACACACACACACACACACACACACACACACACACACACATAGCCTACAGCAATTGTTCAGTCTTATCTCTTTATTCATACTTTTAGATTTAAACTACATGCAAACCTTAAAATGTTCCACATATTTCATGCAATATTCAACTTTTAAATCCCACTCATACTAACTAGACCCCTTCCCACTTTTCCAACTATCCATGCCCCTTCAGCTGCTTCTTCATACTAATTAAAGCCAGCAATCCAATTTAATTTCCTCATAAATTGCCTCCTCTAGTTATATGGGATATTTAATGGGATATTTCTTTGTGCTCATGGACCATTGCTTTCTGTGTTATTACAAAGGAGTTTACCTTTTTCTAATTCCCATTCAGCCCGTGAGAAATTAAACCTCTGTGAGAGTTTTTCTGTCTACAACAAAAGTGTCTTTCCAAATCTGGTAAGGATTAGAAAATGGTCACTTTCTTGATTTAATATATTTCCATAAAGAACGTCTGTCCAGTCGTAAACAAGCTGACATACTATTTATATCACTTAATTGTGGATAAAGGAATTCTCTGCAAACAAAAGACTAGCTTTCAGATCTTATCCAATATAGTTTCTTTAGTTCTACCTCTCTTTGTATCTTGGATCTCTCTCCTTTGAAAATCCTACAGGCAAAATACTGTATTGACCTTCTATGGAAAAACATACAAACCGAAAAAATTGAACTGTTAATCAATGGCTGAAGAGCCTCTCAAGTTGCCTGGCCATGGAAAAGATGAGAGCGACCTACAGACCAAAAATATGTGAATACGTCATGCAGTGCTTGGAAACTAATCATTTCTGTAATTTCTGATAAAGAAATGCAGCTTTTGTATGACATATGATGAACTAATAAGCTATATAAATGATTCTCTTTTATTCTTTGCAGCTATGTTTCTGTTTGTTTTGCCGTTTGTGTCCTTATTTATTGTGTGAGAAAAATGAAAACCAATAAATATACTTTCAATCATGTTAAGAGTTAAAGGATAAGGCTGGTGTTATTTTATCTTTTTTTTATTTTCAACAAATTCCCTAAAGAGACCAAAGCCAACAATTAATTTATTTAAGTATTTGGTGTAGGCAATGCCTGATATAGCCTGATATGAGGGGTTTGATAGTTAAAAAAGATAAATGATACCAGCATGATCCTTCAAATCTATGCAAAAGATGACCATATAACAAATTATTCAATAAGCTCTCCATAGACCAACTTCCTCACCTAAAATTATGTTTGTTAAAATCTCCTTACTCCTCTCCTTACTCCTTATCTCCTACTTAGTCTCTGTAACGTTTATAGTCTCAGTAGTACATTTAGATTATACCAACAATTTAACACATTCACCCTCTGATGGATCTGCTCTATTTGTCCTTATATTATACATCCTATAATGAGTGTAAAGAGTTTTAGACTGTCACTAGTTTATTCTCCTGTACTGCATCCATAATACCTCCTGTGTCTTGTAAGGCATGCCACAAATTTCAAACCTCTTGTCACTAGCAACTACACTTTGTGTGTTCCATTGTAAGATATAATGTAAAGCGAGCTCTGTGAAAGGTCGCCCAATTTTCTTTTCATGAAACACTGAGCAAAAAAATCACACTCTTCACCCCTCAACTGGAAGATTTTTTTTCAATTCTTTTTTCCTGCTACCTTGTCCAATTTCTTTCCCTTTTGTAGTTTCTCATCATTCAAACCATTGAGGATACATCTCAGAGAATCTTTGCCTGAAGTCCTGCCCCAAGAAAATGAGAAAGTATGTCACTTTGATAAAGCTGATAACACACTCATCTCACTCAAACACAGCACAAATTTAGTCTTCATCTCATATTGCTTGTCTGTTTTTTTTTTTTTTAACTTGCTCTCAATTCTGTGTACTGTAAAAACAGGTGCATGTTTCTCATTCTCCGACTTTCCCTTTGATCCACTCACTTCTCTTCAATCTCCCTCTTCTCTTTCAATAGCCTGAGGCCGCAGAGGAGTCTTCTCTCTTCAAAGGCAAGAAGATTCAAGTTCAAAGTTCAAGCTGACTGCTCCAGACTCCTCATCACGACCACCTATAGAATCTGAGAGGAACCAAGCAAGAGGTTTCAACCCGTCGACAGTCCAAAATATTCCTCTGCTAAATGTAGACAAATCCAAAAATCAAGTAAATTATGACAAAATATAATAAAACTGGTATACAGTCAGTAACAGACAGAATATGATTCAAAGGACACACCAGTTCCAAGTCATCTCCCCCAAGGTTTTCTGAAGTTTTCCAGATTCAGTCTTTCCCCACCTGCCTACAAGTTTCCCTCTGCTCCCGACCACTTTACACTTTTCCCATGTACATGTACAGTATGCCCTGCCTGTTGATTCTCCTGTTTTCTTGCCTGACTCAACCTCTCTGCCCATTTCTAACTGCAAGCCTGTGAGGCCATGGACTCCAGCCCGCACACCTGCTGCCAGTTACCCATTAAAACCATTGTATTTTAATGGAAGTCAATGTGGCATTTTTGTCCACGAAGGTGTCCAGAGGGAGTATCTGACACTACATAAAAAATAGTAATGCAATCAAATCAATTTTGTTGCTAATCTTTGACATATCCAAGACTCTAATCACCACCAATGTCCCTTCACTTCATCCCCCTACTATTTATTATATGGAAAATAATTAATTTTTTTGTGTTTTTTTTAAATAAATAATTAATAATTCAAATAATTAAACAGGCATTTAAAGAGTTAAAATCCTGAAAATGATTGAATGTTTGGTAGTTTTGAGCAAGTTTGAAGTTGTTTAAGAGATTTATGAAAAAAAAAGCAGAAAAAAATATTGATGTATGATGATTTAATAGCAGTTTTTTGTACGTGTACATTTTTGTCCACGAAGGTGTCCAGAGGGAGTATCTGACACTACATAAAAAATAGTAATGCAATCAAATCAATTTTGTTGCTAATCTTTGACATATCCAAGACTCTAATCACCACCAATGTCCCTTCACTTCATCCCCCTACTATTTATTATATGGAAAATAATTAATTTTTTTGTGTTTTTTTTAAATAAATAATTAATAATTCAAATAATTAAACAGGCATTTAAAGAGTTAAAATCCTGAAAATGATTGAATGTTTGGTAGTTTTGAGCAAGTTTGAAGTTGTTTAAGAGATTTATGAAAAAAAAAGCAGAAAAAAATATTGATGTATGATGATTTAATAGCAGTTTTTTGTACGTGTACATTTTTGCCACGAAGGTGTCCAGATCAAAAAAAAAAAGATAAGAAAAATGTACAAAAATGCCCAAGGAGGGCATAAGGGTTAACTCATGATCTTAGAAAAAAAAAGTAACTGCAACCACGGACACTCTTGCGTTTTGTAAGTGCATGTGATAATTTCATGGTCAAAACCCTCCTGAAGTGAGATGAGCAACTATAACTTCTATATTTCTATTTTAATGTCACATGAATACCAGCTGTGAATGAGAAGGTCAAGGAAATTAAGTGAACATGCACAGAGCTCTCAAGAGTGACATCAGCTTGTGTGCTTGTGTATGAGCCACAGATCCACAGAGCGTACTGCAGGTTATTGTTAAAACAACAACCCTGCACTGGTCTCCCATTGGCAAAAATATGGTGGTGGTAGGCACTCAAGCTGAATGTCTCCTCAAGAGGATTGTTTTGTCGACACTTTAAATCTTGCAGCACAGGGTTTGAAGTGGCCCATGCCAACCTTCTACCTGCAAAATAATTGTTTTGGTTTTTCTTCCTGGCACTTTGGCACCCACTGTTTTGAAGAAAAAATAACTCCAGGACAAACATATCTAACATGGGATTGTTATGTCAGTAATCTTTAAATTTATGTGCAGACTGGATGCTGTACTTATTGTGACTCTGCTGCAGGAGTCTATTTGCATATTTTGAGAGTGGTCGAAGCGGATGAGTTTTATCATAATGTCTGTCCTTGTATGTTTGATGAAGTGTTGTTTGTGATCTGTAATTTGTGTGATGTGTGTAATGGCTGTTACAAGAGTTTTGGATGGAGGTTTTTAATATGATCTAAAAGATTTTGTTTGCAAACATTTCCTTACAACCTAAGGTATTATTATTTCATATATACCCACTGGATCTTAATTTGAGAGCAACACAGTGACAGTACACATTTATAGATGTGTATATTACAAGCAAAGCTATTTATTGCTCTAAATTTATTTGTTTTTTACTTTTACTTTTATTTCTGTATGTCGATGTATATATGTCACCTCCGTTAAAGTGCAGCGCACAGCTTCCCTGAGCTTTTCTATGGGGATTACTGTAGTTAATGTGCTGAGGTCAGTTTTCCTCTCATTCGTTTATCTGCCACTGGGTCATACATCACTGTATGCTGCTCTGACAGTCTACTGAAAATATATATTTACTTTAGACCATTAGTCCAAAGTAAAATATGAACTGAAATATAAAAAGCCATTATTATGGTGGCCCTAAAAGCTCAACTCACAGTTAATTAAGAAAACATCTTCACCTTTTAGTGTTCCCTGGAAACAGTTTCCGCTGTCTTCTGTGCTACAGCAGTGTTCTGTATTTGGGTGTGTTTTCTCGCTTTGCAGCATTTTTTCTAAATGCTGCGCATGTGTTGTCAAATTAGTGAAGCTGTTTTTTGCTCGCGTTTAGTCTATTTGCATGTGTTTTCTTAAGTTGCAGTGCGTTGAGCTCTCAGGGCCGCTGTAATAATGGCTTTTTATATTTATTTAATGTTTTGCTTTGGACTAATGGTCTAAAGTAAACTGAATATATTTTTTCAGTAGACTGTCAGAGCAGCATACAGTGACGTATGACCCAGTGGAAGATAAATGAATGAGAGGAAAACTGACCTCAGCACATTAACTACAGTAACCTAGACTTTGCAAGTGCAAAGGCAAATGTTTACCTATGAGTCACAATAGCACGGTAATTGTTTTAACTGGAAGGCATCTGTCCATTGTGGCAAGACTTAATAAAAAATATCTCAAGCTTTCTCTTCAAAAATGTGATTTATGGACTTCTGTGGCATGTCTTCATGGAGGTACCATGTATTAGATGTATACTGACTTGACAGCAGGTGAAGTCCACCCCCCCCCACCCCCTGCCCCCATTTTGTCATAACTCCAAAACATATCTATGATCTCTAGAAGTCAGATTTACATTACCTCTCACACTTTATGTTTATGCCTATAATACATTTAACACTAATAAATATTTAATAGTTTTAACCATCTTTACTGAGTTTGTATTCATAAAGAAATGTGGGTTTTTTTTCCACAGAGACCTACTGGCCTACGTGTAGAGCTGCAGTCTCTCAACAGATCGCCTCAGTGAAGTGAACAACAGTTACACTCGCTCTCAATACTGCTAAAAGGTCGTTGTGTATTTCTCTAGCAAGAGTACCTGCTGACCGTGTTTTCACCACTTCAACACATCACAACACTTCCTTAAACCACAAAGAAGTGCACCATTAGAACATGTTTCTGAAAGCCAACTATGGGAGTCATGAAAAAGATGTACACTCAGCCTGTAACTGCATATTCTTACACAGCCAACAAAAGGCCTGTCTTTACACTAATATAGACTAATCTACGATATTTTCCTGTGTAAAATCAGAGCCAAAGTAATCATGAAATCAAGCATGTGTATTTCTATAATTTACCATAATATTTTCTGATATTTTACCTACTGTATAGTCAAAACATCTTGGGCTCTGAACACAATCCTGTGATTTATAATTGTCCAACTTGCTAAGACAAAAGATTCAAAGATCTTAAATGCATTGCAACACACACTTTTACACTACAAAGTACTTAGAAGTTATACATTTCCTTCTTACCACATGGTTTAATAAAGAAAGTGCGCTTTTCAGATTTTCCAAAGAGCAGTGGCCAGACTTGAGGTTTATCAAAGTGCATGATTAAAACACAAAGGCAGAGTCTGTCCATACAACTGTGAACTTTGCCGCTCCATCTATTCAATGTTTGAAGTCTATTATAAGTGCAAGGTCTGTAGGTGCATTAAGCACAACAACAATCCTTGGTAGTTGGTGAAAGCGCTCCTTACATTTGAGATGAAGTGAACAGAGACGCAGCTCCTCCATCCTGTGTGACCTGCAGCAATATATGGGCCAGTGTATTTGATACAGAAGAATAAGAGAAGCAGTTCAAAACATGTATTTGTTCATTTAGTGCGCGCAGTACAAGGCCTTAAAAAGCAGAAAGAACACAAATAGGCATTTTTCAGTGAAGACATTTTGACATGCCAGGGAGGGAGAAGCACAGTTATAAATAATAAAATGAATGACGACTGTAATTCCCTTTGGCTGCCTTAGTTTCAGGGTCCTCATATTGTGCATGTTGACTCACTGTCACAGTGTCATGGCTTACTGGGAGTCTTGAATAGAACAGAGCCATCATTAATGTTATTAGTAACACCTGTGCTTTTCCTGCTTTGACAAGTCCATTGACTAAAACTAGCTCCACCTCGAACAGTAAAAATGCTGCTTACACAATAATGCATCAGTATTCACAAACATACAGTGTCATATATAATTATATATCAGTCACAGGGGACATTTTTTTCTGCAGAACAAATACTTTTACTTTTGATACTTTAGTATGTTTAACAGATACTACTTCTGTACTTTTATTTAAGTAGGATTTTGAATGCATGACTTTTACTTGTAATGGAGTATTTTTGCATTGTTATATTGGATCTGAGTAGTTCTTCCACCACTGCTCCTGTGTGTATTACAGTAAATAGAGGGACTTTGTGTTTTATTAGTTATTTAGATTTATTATTATAAATTTTCATTTTTAGGAGGAAAAATGAGGCGTTTCTTTTTTCACAGTCTTGCTTTAAGAATTCATTCATTTCTGTGTGATGATAAATTATCTATGGTTCATCTTCTGGGTATGATATACAAAACTATTTTTCTGTGTTTGCATCTTTTGATCCACATATGAATACTGATCAGCCTACTGCTGTTACCTTGTTTTAAATTTCATCCTCTGCTACCCTCAACCAGATCCTTTTTACTTTCTGTACACTATCCAGGATGCTGAAATCTACAAACACCCTGGGGAACAGAGTTAGAGAAAACTTATTTTCATGTAGTTTTGCTCTCCTGGCCATTTCAGCTATCAAAATAAAACTCTCAGTCCTGTCAGCCTTATCAAAAACAAAATAGGACTGATAACACTTCTCTGCGAACCATTTTCAACCTCATAACACTGACAAGGCAATGACTCAAACACATAACTGATTCTGTTGTTTCCCTTATCTTCCTTAAAACACTATATTGTTAAATTAACCCCTTATTTTCCAATATATAACTTGCATAACTGGGAAGTGAGTGCATTAACTGTATCCTGATACATTAATGGAAGCCTTCTTATAAGGATCACAAATGCTTCCTTCCACCTGCTCTGTAACTTTCTGAAATAATACTTTTTTTGTGCTGTCTCCATTTGGATACTTCCGTTACTACACTTCCATGTAGTACACTGCGTACACTGTGTACTTACTTGGGGTAGTGCGTGAAATTTGACAGGTTAGTGTTGTCTCAAATCGAACACGGCCGTTGTGTACATACCGCTTCTTCTTCTTCTTTTTAATGGCGAATTACAATCCTCAGATGGCTCATTTGCTCACTTGACTCCAATTCAATTTAATTAGAAATGAATAAAAACGAACGTGTTTTTACGTTTAGTGCAGCATTCACCGTAACAATCGCAACCGCGGCTGCCATTTTCATAGGTTGCTGGTCCCTCCCCTTCCGCTACGTAGCCAAGATGGCGACCGTCGAGGGTTGTGCAGCGTTCCACACTCAACTTTCTGACCGTTATGAGTACACCACCTGGGTACTCATAGTGCACTGCATTTTGACATAATTGTTAGTGTGAACGTACTTATGCACTTAAAATAGTGTAAGTACTGAAGAACGTGACTTGAGACACAGCTTTGGTCTCTTTTTACTTAACAACCCTGTCTCCTATAAATGTATCGCAGCATCAAATACATTAGCCTATGCAACTATGAGCCTTACAAAAAACCATTGTCCCATCTTTGTGCTCATTATTGCTAACACTAGACATTACCGTTCTCTTTTATATGCTCCCGTCTTTTTAATCATTACGTATTCAGGCTCCAGTTCTGTCACAGAATCATTTCCAGCATTTTCTTCTTTGCTTGGCATTTTGTTCTTTTTTTTTTTACTGAGCACGTTTGTAACTTGCTCTGAACATTATGTGTATCCTTTAGCCTTCTGAATACCTTATTCCTCTCTTTTGCTGCAGAGGAACGTACCTGTTTACACCAAGAACTGCCATGCAGACTAATTTGCAACTGCACGACCTCAGCGCTTCAGTACAGTCACATTCCCTTCATTTGTGGTGTACAAACTGGACCAGAGCTTACTGAACATATACTGGATTCACTTACTACATGAACTATTAACCCAGTGAATCAATAAACCACTCACATTTGTGCAATATTGTTTGAATAAATGGTGGCAGTGCTCAAGGAGGTGAATGCCTCTTCCAGTCCAAAAGAAAGATGGTGATCCATCGACTGAGCCACCACTGAACTGCTGAATGCACTAGACAAATCAGAGTCTGCTTACACCTTTGAGTATTAGATATTTCTGATACATCTGGTGGTACAGCTAGAACATCTGCTCTAGAGGTACCATTTGACAATACAACAATAGTAAATGATGCCTAATTAAGGCACCAGATAGCACCATAAACAGTTACTGTCACTTTTAAAGAACCAGTACTGGGCACTAGAACTGTAGCTATTAGTAAAATCACCAAATAACACTTGCCTTATTAAAGATGTTGTCATCCTCAGCCTATTTATAATTTTCTATTTATAATTTTGTCATCATGATTGTCCGTACTGTAATTTTATTATGTTGGTCTATTCTATACATACAGCATCTATTGCATGTCTGTCTGTCCTGGGAGAGGGATCCCTCCTCTGTTGCTCTTCCGGAGGTTTCTTCCATTTTTCCCCCATTAAAAGGGTTTTTTGGGGAGTTTTTCCTCATTCGAATCGAGGGTCTAAGGACAGAGGATGTCACATGCTGAACAGATTGTAAAGCCCCCTGAGGCAGATTTGTGATTTGTGATATTAGGCTATATATAAATAAAAATGACTTGACTTGAGCCTAAAAAAACTGCAATTCTGCCACACCAAGGCTTCAGTCAGTTGACCTTCATCTCTAACAAGCTGTGTGAGACAAACAGACATGTACTAACAAAGTATTGTCTGGGTTTCTGTGGCTCTGACCTCCTCCTTGCTTCCTTTTTTACCTCAAATTCAAGGTACTTTGACTTTCCTCTTATTGTGAAGCTTCGAAATGAATTCTCTGAAATGTGAAATAGTTTAGTTCTGAGGCATGGAGGTTTTCTAGTTTTTAATGGGGACACATCTTTGGAGACTTTTAAGCTGCCTGTGCCTACAGGTCGAGCCAAATACCTGTCTGTAATTTCTGGAAATTGAGGCAAATGTCTAGTTTAGCATCTCTGAGCAAAGTCCTGAATATGTCCCAGCTTAAAAGCCACTGCTCTGTATCTGACCCTGCACCAGTGAAAAAAAATGTCTACTGACTTAAATTATTAGCTCTCGGCTCACTTCTTTGATGCAGCTGACATCTACTAAGAACATGTGAACAAACTGATATACCGTATAATGGAGACATTAAATTGTAGATTTCATGCCACAAGTAAATAAAGTATAAAGAGTATAAAGTGAAACAACACAAATCCTGCATGTTTCTCTTATTAATCATCCTTACTGATTGTCACTATCTATTATTTATACACTGATGAGGGCCGTATGTAGTATCCGATCTAAAACTGTGCATCAAATATGTGAAAACATTTCCAAGGTAAAAAAATGAAAACATCTAATTAAAAGATGTCACATCATGTTTTTTTTATTTTTATTTTTTTAATTTTTTAGCATAACCATGTTAAAGTATTGGTAAATAACATAACACAAAGAACATGAACCATTTGAGAACCAGGCCTAAAAGGATGAATCCCATCACGTCTAAAAAACAAACAAAGAGCTGGCGAATATGCCAGGAATCACGAGGGACTGGATGATTCACTAACTTTCATTTGCTGCATTTTTGCAACAAAGTGAAGGTAGCTAATTTACTGTACAGTGTATGCTACCCTTGGGGGTCAAACAAGGGACATTCTGCTCTCCCTTGTTTTCTTTTTACTCACAAGTTCTTTCAGCCAGGAAATCACATAAAAAAAAAAAATCTTGAGATGGATCAGCTGCACCTGAGTCGGAAGCACTGCTAGTCCTTTCTATTACACACCTTGCAACCTTCTATAAAGTTTTTAAGTACCACCTCAAGCACCTGTTGAATGTTCACGCATTACACTCAACAGCAAAGTTTGTAGAGAGTAATGCATGCTCTTTCTATCTCTACTGTACGACTGTAACTTCTACTATGGCTGATTGCATGCACCGATGAATAAACCCTGCTGCATAATAGTTTAGAAATCATTCCCACGCTGCAAACGAGGACATTATCTAAACAGCAATTAAAGAATTCAAGTGTTTTGCTTATCGGTTAGGTTTAAAGATAATTGGCCTCTTTTGGTGCATTTTAAAGAAACAACTCATACCAGTGTATTCTGGTGTCAAAGTATGGAGATGCTACATAGGTGCAAATGGGTTTTCTATGCTGCAATCTCTGGATCCGGCAGCTCAGAGGGGTGAAATGTTACAGCCATGACATGATGACAGAGTGACAAAACCATGAGATGCCATATAATGATGCGGCCCATTTGGTGTTTTGTAGATAAAAGAGAGATTAATTTAGTTTTAAAAGGCTAGATCTGTGGTAACACCATGCAGGCTAAAACAGAAAACTGGCACATAAATACAGAATAATGTTTAAAGTCTTATTTAGAATTAACAAAAGCTCAAACATGCTCCCCTCTCAATACAATACAGTCACAGACAGTGGGTATGGTGCTCACAGTGGTGAGCAAAAGAAAATCTGACACCATTAAGTGACACAGCTCCAAGTGGTTCGGTGCAAATTAACAATAATAAGATGTTAGTCATAGTAAGAGCAGGTTTTGGAGAGTTTTTAAGACTAATGAAAGTAAAAGGCTTTTTCATGCAATTGTAACTAGGCCTATATCAATCCAGCCCAGAGTGTTCACTCTCCAGTTAATTCTAAGTGATGCGCAGAACTGCGTGAAATCACCTCTTTTCGCCACAAATTTAAGTTAGTTGCACTAAATTGCTGAAGTACTCCTTTAATACTATCATATGGGTGTTTCTCTCATTAGATTTTTGAACATTTATGTAAACCCCCCTTTAAACCTTGTTTTTTTCAATTAAAAAATGCCTTATTTTGTTTAACAGAAAAATGGTACTGGGGTTATTTACAGTATGTAGACGTTCACACATGTGACATAAAAACCATAACCTGACATCCATTTTGTCATTGTCAGAGTGAATTAAAAATAAAATGTTCATTGATAAATTATATTAAAAAAAGAGAAAGAAAAAGCTGGGATAAATATAAAGTAGTAAAAATAGAAAAGATTAAAGGATACATAATAAATAAATAAAGTAAAATAGTAATAATCAAGTTAAGAAGATAAATAAATTAAAACATAAATATGAACAAAACGTAAATAAAAAATAAGATGCAGAGCAGAGGGCATTTACTTAAATCTCTTTGAATACCTCCAGAAGCAGACTAATTGTATGAACACATTTCTTATTATTTATAAGTTAAATTTACTCATAACTGATGGAAGAGATTAAAAAAATTGACTTATGGATATGAAATTTACCCAATAAGATTAGTAAGTCAGCAGCAACTTGTATTTCTTTTTTCGTTTTCAAAGTATAAAATAATATCCTTGGCTTCCAACTTAATTGTATGATTTGTTTGATTAGCAAAATAGTAATTTACATTTTCTCTCTCTTTCCAGTGTCTGACAATGTGGTAGATGTGGATACCTGGGAATTAATGATAAAATAAGATACAAACCGTTTTACACATTACATTTATTTATTTGTATGTTTACGTGTTTTCACTTTTAATGTTTGGTGCTGTAGTGATTCCTCGTGACGAAAACGTTTGGAACAGACGTCATAGGTTACTCCATCATCCAATCGTATCGCTGTAAAAGTAAAAAAAACGGTAGTACACTACGCTTCCCTTCTGCGCAGACTCACGCACAGAGGAAGAGACAGGTCTCGCTTCCCACAGAGGATTTAAAGTCTCCTTAAAAAGGTAAAAAAAAATACCACTCTCATGGATTCTCAATGGTCACAAGTGTAGATAACGTTTCTGTCGTTCACTGTCTATATGTAGAATATCAGCGCTGTATCACGACTATTTTAATGCGCTCTACTTATGTTGTTATGCTAACCGGTGAACACGCTAGCTAATCTAGCTAACATTACCAAGTAGTAGTTAGCTTGGCACCTTCCTCTAAAGCTAACGTCAGCTTTTGTTTCATTGGGCACCTCTGGCTCGTATGCCTTTGATCGATCACACTCAGACAGCCACGCTCTGAGTGGTTTTTGTAAACCCGAACACACGAAACTGATCAAGTAAAATCCATATCTCTAACTTATCAGTTATCAGATGCAATATCTACCAGATTTGAATGAGAGGTGAACACTGTATGCATTGAAAGTTGGAAGGATGACCTGTAGAGGTTATAGTCGGTAAACCTTTGTCTCGTCTCACATAGATAGATAGATAGATAGATAGACTGTCCAACCTTACCAATCGTTACTGTGCTACCCTGCTGTTCACAGTAAGCGCCCTATGGTCTTATTTAAGGGAAGGGCAGTTCATTCGTATAGCACATTTAATCCACAAAGATAAATCAAAGTGGGCATGTACGTTAAGTGCAATGTATATAATGATGATGCTCTGTGGTATATAGGATAGGATAGGATAATGCTTTAGTTTAGACACTGGGAACGGTTAGCACATCACTACCAGATGACATATGGTAACAGACAGTCAGTCACGTATTTTGGTCTTAAGTCATGGGGAGACTTATATTATACATTTATAATATATATATTTATTTTAATATGTCACTAATTGCTATCTATCATGAATTGTAATTATGATTAACTACTTGTAGCTGTTGTTGCATTACAGTCTGATGGTCTGAGGG